>KE585509.1:11394-24533 GCA_000443045.1 Phytophthora x cambivora | reverse complement strand
AAGTTGCATACTCACTACAATTGTACTCTTCGAGAAACGCGGGGACAATCTTATTCTCTGAGTCGCCCAAAGCCTCATCCATAGTCAATAGCGGCTCCACATTCAGAGTCTGGGTCGTCTAATGGTCATCGTTAGCATCGCCCTTGTTGGATAGAGCGGTGTTTTGAGGATGGCCTAGTGACGCAGTTGTGGCTTTCTCTCCCATGGCAGCACTTTCAGACGAGCGGCTGACTACATCAGGACATTCTCCATTATGTACAGCTTCCGTAATTGCTGCTGAAGAACGGTGCCATGCACGTGAGTCCCCCAGCGGCACGAAATGTCAGCAATTTTCTTCGACACAGCAAGCAGCTCATTATATTTCTCGCCTTGGGGCTTTGATGCAGATCGTGGTTCCAGTTGAACTGAAGCAAAAGGAGCTTCTACCTCAAAATCAGGAGGGGCAGTCAAATCCTGATAATTCTTTATCAACCAGCGAGAATTGGCAATGCTCTGGGGTACCAAAATCGTCGTACGATAGAGCTTTTCGGTAGTAGATAATGTGCCGGCATGGTAGGCGCCGAGTGACATTAAACATACATGAGCAAGTCTACAGGAGATGGTTGATGATGTACTCGTCACAGGCGTCGTCCAAAGAAGCATTGGTTGGAGGGGGCTTGTATTGAATCATAATGTACGGTCCCACGGGGTAGTGATGGTACTGCGTCGATATTTTCAAAGTGAAGTCGTATTGCTGCTTCACCAACGTGACAGCATGCTCCGATATCTCTTGCGAGAGCCGGAGTATTTCCTTACTGTATGTGGTGTTCACACAAACACCGATTCGATCCACTTTTTTTCTCCACTCGCGTTCGCTCACACCTTGCCAAAACATGAGGGCTACGACGCACTCATCTAACCCTGTTGACCGATCCACCAATGTCTTCAACTTCTGCCAACTGGACTCAATCTGCGCCCACAACCAAGCATTAACATGATAATCACTCAAACCATTCATTAGCAATCCTGCCACGTACCGATTGTTGGTTTGGTTTCCCATGTGGGGGATGTTTCCGCGATGAATTGAGCTCCACCGAGTCTTACACGGCGTCCAATTATTGTCGAGCATTTTGAACCAGAGCTCTTGTTTCGCTTTGTTGCGAATCACCACCTTCATCGCTTCAATAACCGTTGTACATGCGCTCTGAAGGCGCACTGACCAGCAGCCGACAAAGCTGGCGCATCTCATTTTTCGTCCAAGCATCAAAGTTGTACTTTGTATTTGCCACTTCACGGTGCAGGCATTGCACAACGTGGAAGTGACGCGGAAGAACACGCGCAGAAGGGAATTCTTCCTCAAGCACCGCGATATCAGTAAAGTCGAATGTCGGACACGCTTCTTTAAACTGTCGAATAGCGGTCCTCAGAGTCTCTTTTTTCTCGTTTCCAACGAGACTATGCTGTAGTTGTACACGCAGACAAGAAGTATTTATTACATTGAGTTCTTGCCTCCTTTAAATGCTGAGTCTTTACCTGGACATGCTGCCCTTTGCCGAAGGCGTCATGAATCATGAAAGAAAACAACTCACAAAGCCGTGCTTGGCCCGGGGAGCTCTGGATATTTCTTAACAGCATCACATCTATCATTATAAGGTCTGATCCTCGTCAATTCTCTGAAGTCGGCTACTTTCTCGCAACGCGTTTTCACTCGGAGTAAAATGAGTCCATTTGAAACGAAATGATCGTTAAGGCGTTTTTGAGTTTTTTTGCTAGGGGGTTTTAAAGTTGGAGCATCGATTTTTCTGACTTACACGGGAACGGAGAAAAACGACAAAATGTAAATCGCGTGAGAATGGACGAAGAGAGCGCGAGTCTGCCTCCGACTACTCCAGCGGTGATGGTTCTGGATCCGCGCCCAAGCCTCAGCCAGACGAAGAGGAGGTGGGCGGCACCCTTCTGCCTCAGTCTATTAAGTCTGTGAGGGAGAGAGCTGGCTATGAGTGCGGCTGTTCGCCACGTTGAGCGCCGTCGGCTCTCCAGGATTCTCCCTTACTTGGTCCACCGAGGCATCCTAGAGGGAATTCCTATACAAAAGGCGGTAGTGTAGCCTCTCAACTCAGATTTGAATGTCCAAAACGAAATGATCGTTAATGTTACTGTGACTTTGTGTGCGATTTAAAAGCACTTTAGGCGCGACCTGGCAGTTCAGAGTCCCCTATATGATACCCCATCGTCTAAAGATCAGAACAGGCAAAAAACAATTTTTGATTTCGTCCGGCAACTCCGATATACTTTTTCCATCGGGGCATAACTTTTTTTTCTACCCAAGGTTTTTGGGTAAACGATGGTTCTATCCTGTAGATCAGAAGCTCAGCTTTTTCGTGGTGTGCCAACTTTGACTTTGAGGTTAAATAGTTAACGATCATTTCGTTTTGAATGGACTCAAATGTTCTAAGAATTGTTTCGTCAGCGGCGACATCAAGTTAAGCTGTCTCAACGTCGTGACTCACGACGTTGAGACACNACGACTCGTGATCGAGTGACCGCCACATAAAATGATGAGCGTTGAGGAATTCGGTGTGTTGGATGTCGGAGATGCGAGGATTGACAGAGGAGAGGGTCTGTGTGGCCGATGTGTAGGGACGACACATTAACAAATATGATGTTCTATGATCTACTCTGGTTGTTCGTCTTTCATTTTCAAGTGGTGGTGTTAATTAATACTGGTCTGACATGGGCATAATTATCCAGGTACTGCTTGGCGTGGCGTTCGCGCACGGCAGCCAATTTCGGGACCGGACAATTTAGTAAAAGCTACTACGACTTGCTTAAGTACTCAATTATCCAATGTAAGAAGAACAAATTCCGGACAATTCCAGAGATATGTTGGAATCGAATAACCCGAACCATACGAAAAGTAGATTGGTTGAAATCAGGTTGTTGACTTGCTAATGGTAAGAAAAGATAACTGATTGGCTGGAGCTCGCCCACAAAATAATGATAGGGGTCGGGTGTCCGGTAGAAAAATACTTATCCTACAATAAAAGTAAATGACATCACTAAGTTTTAAAGCATCATGATATTACCCACTTGTCATCATTTCCTTGTTTTTCCCTATCGATACTCTATCGATTCGATAGTGTTGTGCAAATGCCTTATTTCATACTTGTAGAATTCAGTGAATTCTGTGAGCTCATTATTTCATCGAATTCAGTGAATTGTATGGGCTCATATTTTCATCAAATTCACAAAAATCGGTTAGCATAAAATCTCTGAGCTCAGTTGGGTACTGCACTGCGTCGATGAGACCGTTCACTGCCACATTAAGCATCTCCGCTCCGTAGCTTGCAGATTCAGTTGCTGTGCGCATGATCTGCACACGCCAATACATCCACCACAATGAAAGTGCGCTTAAAAATGCACGACTAACTCCCAGTGTGCGTCTACATGTAGTAACGGCACTTGCTTGTAGTACCAAGCAGCATATCATCGTGTCCAACCAGTAATTCGTCATCTAAGCCAATATCATGCACGACCCCCCCCCCCAGGGCCTGCTTCATCTAAAAAGGTTATTGTCCGATTATCGTCACTTCAAACGATCTTCGTGTCGAGTTCAATGTATCTGCAGTTGGAGCTTTCTGTCTCGAAGCTCGTGTACCTTTACATCGATTTCCAACAACGTTCACCAGATTTCGGTACCCACTCTCGAAGACTCAACGAAAATCGCTCGATTGCATTAAGAATTATAAGACTAAAGGGATGCCAATGGTGCTAGAACTCGCGATTGGATCGACAAAAAATATTTCTCCCGTTTTTAAACTGGCAAATGGTTCTATTGGAACGGTTGTCGCCTTCACCAACAGCAAGATATGATATCGTGCTAGTAAAGGTGTCAGATAGAGTAGAAGAGTACTATCATTCGCATCCTCCTGATATTGTATCCGTTCGCCTGAAAGACTATGCGTCTTATCCGTCCGAAGCGTCACTCCCGCTCGGCGTGGTTCCGGTTTGTAAGAGGAAAGAAACGGGAGTCAGAATAAAGGTACAAAATCGATCATTTTCTCTAGCTATTTTACAAGCTCCAATTGTGCCCGCATACTCGCTGACAGGGCTCACGGTAGAGAAGATGATCGGCTCATCGCTGGGCAGGAATAGCGTGGGTGTCCTCCTAATATTCGCTCAGCTCCAGGTTTGTCTTGTTCTCCGCTCTGATCTGCGCGTCACCAACGTCGCCGCCGAGATGCATCTTTCGCTGCGGGCTCTATAGTGCTTCTCACACTCGTAGATAATGGAGGCCTTCACCTTCGTGAACGTGATGACGAGCGTCAGGCGGTTGGGCTTGACGAAATCGCCCAGTGCTTCCTTCTCCAACTTGCCGTCGTAGATGACCTTTCCCTCGTCGAGCTTCTTGAACAGCACCACCTTGTCGACCGCGGCGGCATCCTGCGTCACGTCTGTGCTGGTGGAGATTACGTACACGATTTGGTTGTCATCGGCCGCGAGATTTTCAAGCAGCGTGCGGGACACCTCTTCCTCTGCGCCGAACACGACCAACACGAGTACGTCGTTCGCCTCCTTCATCTCGTAGAGCTACTCGGCAATCTCCACGATCTTGACCACGGGTCCCGACTTCTTGACCACCCACTTTTCGGTCTTAGCCCGGGGCCAGAATCTCCGCGTTGTCAGCACCCATGCGGCCCAGGAAGTCGACGGTCACGTGTCCAGGTCCGTCAGCACAATCAGGTCGTACGTCGACAGCATCGGTACCATAGGCTCCAACGCGGAGATGATCTTGACTACGCTGGCGTTTATCGACCAGACCTTGTGCGGTGATAAGCGGATCTAGACCCCGCTGCTGCCGCTACCGTAGTCCATGATGCGGAACGTCTACGCACACTTCCACGCCGTGTGCACGAACAGTGCGCCGTCGCTGCTCGTCGTCAAGCCGTCCACCGGCTTGGTCAGCAGCGAGCGGATGTTCGAGCGCACGGCGTCGGGGTTCGGCAGCGAGGCGGGCGTCAAGGAATCGGGTTCTGGGATGACTGCGCGGGCGGACCGTCGTTGCCGCGGCAGCATGCCACGGGACCCAGGCCGCGCGATACGAGCTTGAACCAGGCGTGCGAGAACTCCTTGTTCAGCGCGGTCTGGTTGGCCGCTACCGCGAGCGAGATGTTGTCGTAGCTCTCGTCTTGCAGCTGCACGATGTTGGTAGTGGACATGCGCACAGGCGGCGTCGTGTCACATTGCACGTGGCTGCCCGGGCCATCGATCGTCTCCAGGTGGCGAGGTCCTTGAAGTAGCCGTAAGCGCGAGGTAAATTTGCGCGGTTCAGCCGATCTGACTACCGGCAGGTCGCTTAAATGTCGTGCTTGGCCTACTGGGTCAACATGTACGTGAGGTCGTTTGAATGTCGTTCTAGGCCGACATGGGCAACATTCACACTTTCGGGATAGGATGTGACAATGTATTAGATTCTTTGGTATTTGATGTTGGTATTTTTATGTAGGATAGTTTCAGGTAATTACGTATCTATCAAATTATGTGTTTATATAGGATCATTGACGGTTGTCGATCGCCCCTAAAACTCTGGATATAAATATCCAGAGAACTTGTAGTTGGATTTGTTTGTATCATGAGTAGCATCGATCAGTACAATCTCATGGAAACTCTCGAACACCGAACGAATATGAGCTGTTTGGAGTGTGATGATCTCCGCAACTCCCTGTAGTCAAAGCACACACACGAAGTTAGAACACGGTGGTTATGCTCCAGACGTTGACGAGTTATGTGAACTTCCCAAGCATTTGGGCCTGCTTGGTGCACACACGCATTAATCTACATTGGTGATGGTCAGTTGGATATTGGACATTAATTAGAGTAGTTACAAAAAAATAATATACCTTCGCTAGGCAGTCAATTGCCCGAGAAAACTGGTTGGGTCGTTTTCCAGAGTACCCCTTCCAGTTTCTTGGTTTACCGCTGTGTGTGCACTCGTATGCCTTATTGTAATAGAGGAGTTCCTCAGGAATGAAAGTTGTCTTAGAACCTTGTATACAGATCTGTTTGTTGCGGTCTGCGGCTGACTTGGTTGTTCGAGTGACCAGAATCTAAAGTTCATGACAAACAAACATATTCTTTAAGATATATCTCGTTTTCAGCATCGCAGAGAGCTGATCATACCTAAAATGTCGTCTCTGCATAGTTGCTAACATACTTGTTGCCCGCTGCCCAATCCGCAAAGACTCTTTGCTCGATCACAGGGACCGATATTGTCTGAGTGACAGGGATGATAGTTTCGTCGCCACACTCTGCTTCTTCTGCTCCACTTCCGCTGTCCGACCCACCAACCGTGAGGTCAATTGTCCCGCTTGATGCGCAACGCCTTGGTCGAAGAGAGACACTGTCTTGCTCAGACGTTATATACGCTATAGTATATTGACGACGCCGCTTATTGTCCCTCGCTGGTGGCTCAACGTTTCCTTCACTGTAATCAAGGGCATCATTCTCGTATTTTCTTCCGTTCCGGTAGTCGTCTCGGGGCCGCGGCACCTTCATGATGCCCGCCCCGATTGACGTTCGCTGCGGGCGATACGGCAATGGTTTCTTGCCAGCCATTGCTGCATCGTTTTGACGGAGTGATTGTCTGTCTTCACATTTCATGCTAACAGCTGTCCAATCTTGAAGATAAACAACGATGTACCCTACTGTAAACAGCGATTTTGATGCTGTACTAATAGACACTTTCCATCCAATGGGTGCCTTGCGATACTAACATAAGCAGCCGTCTTAAAGAAAGGCATAAGATGAGCTTATGACGACGATTAATCCCGGTTTAAGAGCTGTCGTAGATCTGATACACCGGGGGGGGGCATTAAATTAATCCGTCAGCATAAGTTCGACTTAAGCAGGTCGTGAGTTCACTACCGTTCCGAGAATTGTACACCCTCTTAACGGCCTTCGCGTCATAATCGATTTTGAACAGCCGAAGACACGTTGGGAGGAATCCCGCCAGTAGTCTCGATCGATGAAGCCCGTAAGTGCACGGCAATGAGATTGATGCAGGTCAGTCCAACGTGTTATTAATCGCTGCTGTGTACAGGTTGGTAACGCAAGTTAAGATATCCGTAGCTGCGAAGGCGTCTGGAGCTGCAGAGACTGTGATTGTCATCGACTTGACATTGTCTCCGTCATCGAGCCCCGAAGCACCGTGCGAACCAAACTCTACGGCAGTGCTNCATCGTCGCGCTCAGGAGGAAAGCATCGCGCAGGTCCGCCATGACGTTGAGGAGAAGAGCATCGCGCAGATCCACCGTCAAGTTCCGGTGAGCGTCGCGCAAGTGTGCGCATTCTCTCGAGTAGGAAGTGTGTTTCGAAGGCTGCTCGTCGACTATCCAAGCGACGAAGAGTCTGAGCAGGAAGGTAAGTCTTGCTCTCGTGAGCTGCAACCCCATCCTCAGTTGAGCGTTGCTGGACCAGCACCGCCTGCCATTACACTCGAAGGTGTCCGCAGCACACAATCATCACAATCCTCCGAGTACGTTCCCAGCCCATCGGAGTCGCAGGGGGATCCGGCCGGCTCTCACTACCAAACCAACATCGTGACTGGAGACCTCGTCGATCGTGCCGAGCAATGCCATACCAGAATCCTCGTCAGCGAGAGGGACGAAGGCCCCCGCATGCGGCCGCGAAAAGGGCAAAACCACCGACGTCGATGCTGCTGAGTGGGTTAATCAACCCGAAAGCGCTCTCCAGCTTCCAAGAAGTTCCGACGACGGCCGAAGCACGACCCCACCGTCGCTTTGTGCCTGCAAATTGGCCAAACCTTGTAGCTCACCTATGCGAGCAGTACAACCCGACGGGAGTGGTTTTTCCTAAAGTTGACACTGTTGGGAGCTGCGGGTGTAATACTTCCTGCAGAGCTGGAACCTGCATTAACGCTCGCATGGGAGCCTACTGCTCTACCAACTGCTGCCCCTTCGAAGACTTGTGTGGCAATGGGCTACAAGAGAGCAATAAAATCGTGCTCACAGTGGACACCCAAACGCGGCAGCGCGCCGTCATTGCAACAGAGACGATTGAAGCTGGGGTTGTCGTCGGGCAATATCTCGGGGAAATTGTTCATGTCCATCCGGTTCGTGAAAAAAGGGACAATGGTTATCTGCTGCTCATGAAAACCGCTCCAGACCGTCCAACCGCTAGTGTCCGCGTTGGTATTGATGTAGAAACCTTTGGTGGTATGATGCGCTTCGTAAATCATTCCTGTGACCCCGTGGCCCAGCTCTATGAAGTCGCAAATGGTAGACGCCACTCAATTGTTGTCGTCACAAGCAAGCGGGTGAGTCAAGGAGAACAAATCACGGTAGACTATGGAGATGATCTATGGTTTCTGTGTCGCTGCAGCTCCGTTGCGTGCCGCCACCGTTCTCTCCGAGCGCAGCCTTCCAGATAACACTGCTCTGGAGCCCAGAAGCAGTACAGGTTTTAGCAGTCAATGCGAAGATCTCGTTACAGTGTGTGCTGTAAAAAGAATCATAGTAAGTTGTCATCGTGCGCTATATGCAATTATGTTGTTTGCGTGCATTTACAGCCTGTTCGTGCCGACGACACCCATTCAGAAGTAGTTCACAACGCAGTGAGAGTTGAAGTAAAGGGCGTCCGTCGTTGTGCTAGGTCGATAAAGCTGTGGTCGGGGCCTTCATTGAACTCACTTTGGAACTCACCTCCAAGGCCACAGTACAACAACCGACGGATCGAGTCCTCCACCTCAATAATCACCAAGGTTTGCTTCACTCTTCCATTGCCCTGCTGGATCAACGTGTGCGTGTCGTCATATCTAACATGTGATCATTTGCTACTACAGATATACTACAGATAGCTAAAGGTTCTGGAACTTCCAACTACAAGCTAGCCGAGGTCGGCCGCCTGAACGAACTTATCGACGAGCTGCTTTCTCTTGGTAAGGATGAGTGGGAGCGTCTTGCAGAGACCTCCAATTCTACCCTTCGCAGCGGGTGGGTGGAGAGAGACTTCGAGAGCCTCCGCCGCAAGTTCAAGGCGTTGTACAGCATCCGCAAGCCAAGTGGGAAATGTGAAATTCCTAAGCACATCCTAAAAGCGAGGCTCTCAAACGCGAAATCGATCTAAAGGCCGGGGCAAAGGAGATGTATGATGGGGTAGTCTGTCGGAAGACGATGCCAACGGCGCCGATGTCGCTGCAGGCGGAGACAGCCAGTTGTCTCTATCGACGCCCCACGGTGAAGACGACGTATTTGCGTCGTTTGACCCGATGATACCGCTGGCCCAAGCGACCTCCGTACATGACACCACGAATGCATCTGGTGATGGAGAACGCCCCCGCGACCCCTGTGATATGCTTGACATCCTTTTGAGCGACGATGACAGCCCGCCTACAGAAGGGCTTGATGCTTTTGCTGCTGCTGCTTCGGCTTCCACGGCCGGAGCCAGGCCGCAGGATCGGTGGCAGACATGGCACCTGCCCAGCCAACCCGAACATCGAAGTGTGTAGCCGCATCCCTGCAAGCACCAAAGGTGACTACGACGGGGTCAACGTCTTCGAGGTCTGCCAATGCGACCCCGCCGAAACACCGGGAATCTCGTGCTAGCTGAGGTCAGCCGTTCTTGGATCGCCACAATCGTCTCGGAGGCGGTGACTTGGCGTCGCTGCAAACCCACGCCGGCCTCAAACGGAGTGAGGATTTGTACGCACAAGAGGCTAGCTACGCAAATCAAAAACGCATGCGTGCTGAGCGTGCGACCACCGCTTTAAAGCGAAAGCTGGAGACACAAGAGGCGCTGTCATCTAAAGCTGGATTCGATTTGCTCCAAACCATGATGATTATGCGTGAAGAGAGTGAGAGGAACGAAGAACAGCGGCGCCGTGACGAGACGAGAGAGAGGGAAATTCGCCGCCAGGAAGAAAGAGAAGCAAACGAAGCGCGCTGGCGTGAAGAACAGCTTGCTGCCGAGGAACACCGCCGCCAAGATCGGATCATTCAAGAAGAGCGACTCCAGCGGGAGAAGGAAGAGAGTCGTGCGCGTACACAAGAACTGATGTGCCTCATTTCCGCTCTGACGAAGAAGTAGGAGCTAGAGACCGTCAAAGGGGGTTTATGCCTGGGGCTTCCTCCTCGTGCTAGCCACGTTCATTGAGACAGAAGAAGGGACTGATAACCGGGGGAGAAAAGCGTACTTTGTTCTCGCTCAAACATTTGTCTTATTATCTACCGCTTGATGTAGCATCATGTAGCGAAGTTACTAGCATAGCTTGTGTTCGATATCAGGCAAAGGGAAGATACATCAACGACCGCAACAAACACAAAATCTTCATGATGCACAAGAAGAAACCTTAACGAAAATATCGCGACACGCAATGTTACGGATGTTTTAACCCTTTCGTGGTCAAAGGGCTCATTTTGCCCCCTTTCGTGGGTCTATCTTTGAGTACTACTGTATCCACCTTCAAAAGGGCGCAAAATGCGCCCTTTCATGAATTCCCGCCCATATGGGCAGTGTCCCATTGGCTCGCAAATATTGTTCAATGATTTGCGGAAGATTTGTAGTAGTACCGTGGCCAAATGAAAGGGCGCAAAATGCCCCCTTCTATAGTCTAACATCTTGGGTTTGTATAGTATTGTTTAAGTAAGACAAATTCACGCATTCACGAAAGGGTTAAAGTCCACCCTAGCTTAAGCAATACATGCCGGGGCAATTGTGCTTGGACAATACAATACATCCATCCGCAGCGAATAGGATGGTGCCCGTCACAAACACAGTGTGCACCCAGCCATTATACATAGCATTTCTGGAGATCAGCATTTGACGGCTCCTGTACCTGCATGCACATCCATAATAATGTTAGTTTTGACCAATACAGCAAACACCTCCCGCATTAGCACCTTGGCAACCTACTATGTAGTTCTTTCCGTCAACGAACCCGAAAGTGTAATGTAGCAGTGGCTCGCGAGCTTGAACGAGTCTGGCTAACTGGGCTTGGCGGTGTGGTGAGGGCCAGCTGATGCGAGCATGCGCAAAACCGACCAGCGCATTAGCGAGAGAGCGCTCAGCACGGTAGATGATTTTGATAGTGTTGCTGGAGGCACGCCAAACACCATGCACAGGGTCGAGTACTCCATACTGCCCACGTAGAAGTGTAGAAGAGCACCAAGAACCTGGTGATGAAATCGAAGCTTGCGAGGGCGCCCGCCTCGACGGCTCGGTGGCGGAATGCGGAAGAAAGGTTTGAATTGGACAAGCAGTGTTTCAAAGACATATCTGCATGGATAACACAAAATTTGTGTAAGCTTCCAAGGAAAATCCCTGGGCTACGGAAAGACGTAACTTACCGCGTAAGACTCGTCACGTTAAGAAAATTTGCGTCGGTTCCGTTAGTGTACATGAACATCCATGCCGACACAGAGAGACTGGTAAGACATTCAGCTGTCAACGCGTGGCGCGTCCGCATAACCCGCCACCACTCCTCATCGAGAAGCATCTCGTTGAGCTCCTCGCGAAGGCCTATGAGCTCGTCATCCCGGCAGCGCCACGAAGCGCACACGAGTATCCAGAAGTCTTCCATGGCGACTGCTCTTTACTGAGGGGTTAGAAATCGAAGTGAGGGCCAACTGAGCAATCCCAAGTTTAAGCTTACAACATGACGGGCATCTGTCCAGTAATACGGGCCACATTACCACAGTTAGCAAGCGCATTTGTGACACATGTAACAGGACGGGGCAGCCTTGTTGTGTCATGTTTTATGTCGGTATCGTAGCCGCAATTCTAGAGACTCGGATTAAGACCGTCATATCGCCCATTTTAAGCCTGACATAGTACAGTGAAGTGCCTCAATAGCGAACGCCTGACAGTTTATAATGTGCAGCAGGTCATGATGGCCAGTTTGAACCCACTGTTCGTCAAATGTACTGATTTAGTGATATAGTTCCACCAGTCATATTCATGTTGATAGGATTCCGCCAATCACTGGCCCAGAACCGAGCATCAAGGGGAATCTAAGGCCACGCGAGGGAATCACGAGATGACCGCCACGCGCGCGCAAATCTTTAGCAAGATACATGCATGTCAACCTACCTCATTGTCCAATTTCCTCCAAGCGCGAGAAAGCATCATGGCGGCCCCTGCACCAAGACCCTTCCAGAAGCGCGTTCGACTGACCAACTTGCAAGAGCTGAAGATCTGCAAGTACCGCCACGCCCAGCAGGGCGCGACGCTCGCCGAGCTCGCCACATGGGCTCAGGCGGAGTTCTCGCTGGCTATAAAGCCTTCAAAGCAGCTGGTTGCTCGCGCCCTGCTGCCCGAGCGCAGACTCGGCCTTCTCTCCGCTGATTGCCTCCGCCGACGCAATGCACGTCCGCGCTTCCAGCTCCTACTGGATTAGATCATCGTCGAATATGTGAAGGCATGTGAGGAAATGCATCTGGCACTATCGGGCGCGATGGTGATTGCGCGAGCCATGTGGGTCCTACACCGGCTTGAAATTCCTCCATCGGCGTGGCCTCGGCTTGGAAAGTCATGGCTCCGACGCCTTCAGCGTCGCTACGGGATTCGCTGGAGACGCTCGTATGGAGAGGACGGCATGGTGGATTTGGCCTCAGTGGAAGGGGAAATTATGAAGCTGCGCAGTCTCATCCGATCGTATTCGTATACTGATGTATACAATATGGATGAGACAAGCTTCTTCTACAACAACGTCCCGAGAGGCTCGCTCTGCATCAACGAGGCACCGTTACTGAAGCAAGACAAATCCCGACTTACGCTGGTGGTATGCACCAACGTCACTGGCACCGACAAGATGCCCCTTCTCTTCATCGGGAAATCTTTCAAGTCTCGGTGGATCGCTAAGAAACCGGCGGACACTCTCTACACGTCCACAAACAAAGCCTGGATGACCACCGACACGTTCCAGGGCTGGCTTCGGGATGTAGACGCATCGATGAGAGGACGACAACGTCACATTCTGATCCTGGTGGATAACGCTTCGTCACACTGTGACGATGGTGTCACGCTGACTAACGTTTGCGTGGCAAAGCTGCCCGCGACCACTACTTCTAAACTGCAACCCCTTGATCAGGGAATTATATACTGCATCAAGCGCGACGTTCTACGCAAGAAGATGGAGTTCGCCG
>KE585464.1:0-10036 GCA_000443045.1 Phytophthora x cambivora | reverse complement strand
CAAGTTACGTGGTCGCAGCGACAGTTTCTGCATTGCACTGGCAGCGCTTTCGGTGGTCACGGTATGGCTACAGTTCCGAGCGATATGGCGCTCTTCCGCGAAATTCCATCGTGACCTCCCATTGCAATCACCAGGCGAAACTTACGCAGCTCTGCTGCTGTTGATCACGGTTGTTTTACTTCACCAAGTGTACTATCGATACTCCGTGAAGATGGAAATCATGGTATTGCGGAATCAAATTCCTCAAGACTGTGGCTACTCTATCTGGCGGTCACCTCGACTGCTTCTCTTGCCACTTGTCTCCGAGATGATTCTTTGTGGGGTTTTCTTGCCTCCGTTGATTCATGGCCAAGTGCATCTGGGCGAAGAGCGTTTCGCTTTACCTCGGGCCACGCTAGAAGTATTACCAGCATGTCCACGCCCTCTGACGATGAAGTCTAGCCACCAAGCCTGCGAGCTTCAATACTCATATCCTCTGGAGATCGTAAATATGGTCGTGCTGGTTCGTCTCTATTGGCTTGCACGCGTAGTTCGCAACCAACTCTCGAAGCGAGTAGTGGAAATGACTATGAGTTCTCGGAAAGACGTCCCTGTGGACTCACTGTGGTGGAGTTTTCGGGTATCGTTCGCGTTGCGGCCGTTAAAAGTTCTTCTCACTCTTTTCGTGACGCTGTGGGTGAGCACAGCCGCTGCAGTATCAATTTTCGAGAGACCTTTTCCGTCCAAGCTCGATGGCGAGGACCATGCGCTTTGGCTTACTCTGGTCACAATGACGGGTGTGGGATACGGCGATGTGTACCCGATAACGACGGGCGGTCGGGTTGCCATTGTGCTAGGCGCAGTTTTTGGCGGCTTGGCGTTCATATCGCTGATGACATCCGAGTTTCTTGACTCGCTAGAAGGGACCAAGCAAGAGCATGCGGTGTTATCTGCAATGGACAGCCTCAAGTGGGAGCGTACCGTGCGCGCGTTCGCGGCGCAGCTTATTCAGGCAGCGTGGGGTCTACACAACAGTAAGCCCAACCAACGAAACAAACTGAGTCGTCGGGTGACCAAGGCAGCGCACCAATTCAAAAGATGCCGCAAGCGACCACCGATGCACGCTGGCAATGCGTTCCATGCCCTTCAGATCAACGGGCTGTCAGATTTGGTTTCGAACCAAGTGGAGAGCTGGATGGTATCGACACAAGTTGAGAGCAACGCTGTGCTAGACTCGTTGGAGCATCAAGTGCACAAACTGGAAAACTCATTACAGGCGTTACTGCACTGACGTAAATCATTTGCACTTCGAGCGGGACACGTTGCACGGACACCACGATAGCAAGGTGCATTGGCGCGCCAATGAAATGTGAAGATGTCAAGATATCTGCCTTATCCTGTTCGTCCTCTCTGCGTTCAGTCAAGTCACGAACTTCGCCATCTCCCAGTCGCTCAAGAATTTTTCCCAGAAGCCAGGCTGGTCCAATAAGGGCTCCACTTCCATGAAGCTAATGTTCGACTCGCTCTGCCAGTTCATGTGCGTCATTGCCGGCTACATTTCGGGTGAACGTCTCGGAAAATTCAACACTGCTGTCATCCGCCACGCTCGATTGTGTCGGTCTTCTTCTACTCGCCATAATGCGGTATTCTGGATGTACCAGAACCAGCGCGGTAACAACCAGTCAAACTGACGTCACTGGGCCTGATGCGAGTCAAATGGCGGGACCCACCGTCCAAATGTTCAACCCTATCGGCTGCATGCTCTTCGTCCCGCTCACAGAGAAGGCCATCTACCCGGCGTACATGAAGTACGTGGGCAAACCTCCGACCGCTACGGAAAGGTGCTGGACGGGTACTGCGTCGTGACTGTCGCCATGATCTGGGCTGGCTGCTACGAGATCATGCGCCGCAACGCAGGCCTGCTGACCTACCTACGTGGACGCCAATGGGGACACGCAGTTCATCCTGAACGACATTCCGTGGTGCACAACCGTTCCTCAATATCTGCTCATCGGCCTCGGCGGAGGTGCTGGCGGCTGTCGCGTCCTAACTACTCGGAGGTGCTGTAGAGCATGCGCACTGACGTACTGCGCATTGCGCAGTACGTCCAGCACGCTGCTCTCCGTGCTCGTGCTGCTCTTCGGCAAGTACATCCCGTCCAACCTGAACGACGGCCACATGGAGTATCTCGACTTCACGCTCGGAGGCATTATGGTCCTTACCATTGGCCTCTACGTACATGTAGTTGTAATGCACAAGATGCAGCAAAGAGGAAAACCCGGATATAGTGCTGCGTAAATAAAATTACAAAAAGGGTCCATCACATGGACCCTTTTTGGATCTGATTGAGAGAATCAGATCACTGGGAATTTCTATCATCACTAACCGTCGAAGCTCAATGCCTCGCCGCAAGTCGACGCCGTCCAAGCGGTCGCTAGCCGCGCCGCCTCCTCAGCCCAGCGCCTCCAAGCGCCCGAAGCGATGCAAGCAGCCGCGTCCTCCCTCCCCCCACCAGCGCCGCGATCCTCTGCAGCTCTCCAGAGCCGCAGCAGACGCAGAAGACGCGCTGAGGCTCCAATTCCCCGTCCACTCGCGTCTGTCCCCCTCTCTAGCTGCCGTTTGCAATGACGAGCGCGCTCTGCAGCTTCAGATCGATCTCACGCTCTCCGAGACCGCCCAGCTGCGGCTGCACCTCCACGGCCAGTCGCCCAGCGCCGCCCACGCCCCCGTGGCTCTAGCTGAGCTCTTCCCACACACGTCCGGAGCCTTTCGCCCTCATGTGGCGACGCTGGCGGAGCGCGGACTGCTGAGCCTCCACATAAACGCCCAGAGAGCATCAGACGGTGATGACTGGAGCTTCACCCTCGCAGTGTGTGTGGCCTGGCGTGAATATATGACGCTCTGCCGCTCTCGCGGCCTTTTGCCGGGCTCTGCAGCCCCCAAAGCGACGCCAATGCGTGCGATGCACCACGTGATGATTTGGCTGCTGAAGCAGACGCACGACGCAGAGAGGGGGCTGTCAGAGGCGGAAAAGTCATGCAGATTCCGCTACTGGAGCGAGATTGAGCTGCTCTATGCGCGTTGTGTGGGGGACAACAGCGCAATGTGTGAGCAATTCCAAAGCCGGACGTTCGAGATGCCTGAAATCTACGCGCGTATTGAAGCAGCGCGTCAGCTGAGGCGGGATATCAGCGAGTATGAGGCGGCAGAAGCGGCCTCGACGGATCTGCTCCCGACGTTGCGGCCGTACCAGAAGGCCGCAGTGTCCTGGATGCTTTCGCGCGAGAAAACGACGAGTCAACAAGGCTGTACCTTACTTCTAGGCGTGACTTTCAAGGAGGAGACAGCTAGGGATGTACAAGCGTACGACCCGTTCTGTGCAGTGTTCCATACAGCTCCGCAGGTGCATCAGGAGCAGCTTCGGTCCAGTGCGATGGACTTGTCATCGGTGCGCGGTGGGATTCTAGCGGATGAAATGGGACTTGGGAAGACGGTGGAGGTGATTGCACTAGTTTTGAGTCACCGTAAGCCGTTGTCGAGACCGCAGCTACTGTCAACGCACTCGTGTTTGGAGACGGATGAAGACACCGACGTCACGGATGACACAGTGGCGTGCATTTGTGGCTCGTCAGAAAATCACCCGATGGGTTTTGTGCAGTGCGAGTTTTGTGGCACGTGGCATCACCAACTGTGCACTGGGTATATGGTCCATGCAAGCGGTGGGGGTTCCGAGCCAAGCTCAGCTACCAGCTTGAACGGGATCTGGGATTTTGAATCGAGAAGTGGAACAACTTCAACTTGGTCAAGTGGGGGGTTCATGTGTTATCATTGTCAGAGCCAAGAGAGACCAAGCTTTGCAACTCGCACCACGCTTATCGTGTCACCAGAGCCTATTCACGCGCAGTGGGAGCACGAGTTTTATCGCCACGTTAGGGAGGGGGCTCTCTCTGTAATGCGTTATCCTGGGGTTCGCGCATTGAGGACGAGATTGGAGGGGACTGGTCCCAGTGCTGAATGGCAAGTGCTGGCGTCGCCTGGTCTTGTGCTTGCTCGCTATGATGTGGTGCTCACAACCTATGAGGCTCTAGGTGCCGATCTACGTCATGTTCCTACCACCGAAGGAGAAGATCGACGTTCCAGCACACGTTCTCAACGCAAGCGGTACGCGTTCGTGGGCTCTCCTCTCGTGGCCTTACGCTTTTGGCGCGTGTGTATGGACGAAGCCCAGGTTGGAGTGGAGAACACGCGTTTGCAAGCAGCACTGACGTTGGCAAGACTTAGCGCCGATAACCGATGGGTTGTCACGGGCACCCCGTTCTCGTCACGCGTGAGCGAGTTGTTTGGGTACTTGCGCTTTCTACGTATTTCACCCTACGCATCAATGCAATTTGCAACGAGCCAAAACCTCCAACTGTTGCAAGCAGAACACGATGATCAAGAGGGTGCAGACCTATGCTTCTTCCGAGAATCTATCGAGCGCAATTTTGCTGAAGGAGCGATCGACCGCGTCCTGGACCTGCTTTTATGGAGTGGCCAAGACTCGGAGCCTGTTGCTTGTGGGGGTGGGATTCTGTGGCGTACCGGCAAAAAGCACGTCTTGGACCAATTGAACCTTCCTCCCCAGAACAGCGAGGTTGTCTGGTGTCAATTTGCTGCTGTGGAACGCCATTTCTACGACCAACAGGAGAAACGCATTATTTCTCTAGTTCAGCAGCGTCAACGTCGGCAATCGGAGCAGACAAGTGATGTCATTGCGCGAGAAGATCGATTGTGGCAGGACCTGCTCATTCTGCGGCAGTTGTGCTGCCACCCTCAAGTCGGTGGTGCTCGACAAGCATGGGGTTCCGGGGGGAATTCTACTGGCGGTGCTGTTATGACCATGGATGCGTTTCTCCAGGAGCTCCTGAATAAAGCCACACGAGAATGCGAGGACGCCCAGCGGCAGCTCATCGGAGCACAGAATGGCTTAGCCGGACTGCTTGTGTTGGATGACGATATCTCGGGTGCTGCGCTCAAGTACATGGCTCAAATGAGTCTCATTCGCACGAACTGGCCGCATTTCCGTGCAGACCTGCTCCCTCGACTTCACATCTTGCAGAACTTACAGAAATGCGTTCAGCAACTGTATACCCTTCCTGATGGAGATGCCAGAGCTGAGACTGGAGATCCTCCTACCGATGTCAACGCGAATCCGAAGAGGGAATGCCTGCTGCCAGAGCTGCCTGCTCTAGAGAAACGAGTATCGTCGACAGGACTACTTCCTGGCTCAGCCGACCTGCGTAATGTAGACCTCTTGGCAATCAAACGTGAATGCTCGCTACTTGGTGACAGTGCTCGGCAAATTCGACAGTTTTATCTCCTCCAAGTTGATATGAAGCACACCCAAGCTCTCGACAATTTCAGACAAGTATTCAAAGAGATTGATGAAGGGCAGCACTCTCCCTCTCGAGCAAAATCTGAAATGTTGTGTACATTGGGGGATTGGTGGAGTGACGCGCTTGCTATTATCGAGAATAGCGGGCGAGAAGGCGATCAACAACTTGTGGCACGAGTACAAGCACGACTTTCTGGGTTCGGCACACGCTGGGGAACGACATTTTGCTCGCAGCTTGTGAGCACTCGCTCGCTGCGATTGTTGCTAGTACGTGAACTCGAAGCCTTGGCGAAACGACGACGTGTTCTTCTTGAGCGTCTTGCAGCCCTTAGTGACGGACCGCCATCAGATGCTGATATTGAGCTGTCGGGGAACTGCGCCAAGTGCCGCGACGGCGGGACGGGGCCGATATGTGTTCATTGTCAGCTCTACAAAGAGCTGGACGCATATCGACAACACTTTCTTGGAATCGACAAGAGTTCCCCTGGCAAGACACATATCATGGATTTGTTTGATGATGATGATAGCATGGAGGACGAGGACAATTCCGCCGCGACGAAGTCCAGCGGTGGGGGTTCATCCGTATCGTTATTTGTTGAAGTTTTCAAGGAGATTTCAGGTTGTGCTCGAAATGCGTTGCGCTCTCAGCCGGCTGGAAAGGGACGCGCTAACAACCTTCAGACGGAAATGCAGAGTGAGACCGAGTTCTGGGCGAAACTGCAACGCGAATGGCTGACTGCTAAAAAGCTCTTCCAGGCTCAACACCAGCGCCTCGGTGCATTGGACGAGTTGGTTATGGCTTGTAGTCAGCTGCGTCTACGCCAGCCTGGTGAGCCAGCAGCACGGACAAAAGCTGAGCGTTTGTACAAACTGGAGCGTGTGGAAATACCCGTGCGTGAGGCCGAGCTGGAAGCCGAGCGCACAGCAGCAGATCTCGATCTGCGGAGCAAAATGGCTCAACTGCGGTACCTTTTGCAGCTTCAAGGTGAGGCGGACGCTCGTCACGTGGAATACTCGCAGCAAAATGGGACCTCTCCGTCTGCGCGACCCTTATGCGCTATCTGTCTGCAAGAATTTACGCAAAGGCGCGCCGTATTCCCCTGTGCACACGCCTTCTGTACGACTTGCATCTCCAACCTGGCAGGTGGTCCCCAACACCCCCGGAAAACCGTCCGTTGCCCAACCTGCCGTCGTATCTCGCGTGCTGACAGTGTCACGGTGGTTGTCGAAGCTGAAGAATCAACTGCAGACTCAACTTCGACTCTCTCAGAGCGTCAAAATGAGACCGTGTCTGAAATTCCACACCAACCTACGCCTCCTGGCGGAAGCTTAGGCTCGAAGCTCGACGCTTTACTCGCTCGTGTGGATATGCTCCGACAAGAAAACCCGGGTGTGAAGTGCTTACTGTTCTCTCAATGGTCTCGGATGCTGGAGCTAACAGTGCGATCTCTGCCCCGCCTGGGCGTACGCTGCTTCATGTATGACACAAAGCGACAGCTACCCAAACTTCTGACTCAGTTTCAAGCTTGCCCAGCCGCATGTGTGCTAGCACTGCCATTCAAAGTCGGAGCCAACGGACTCAACATCGTTGAAGCGACCGAAGTGCTCCTCATCGAGCCCTTGCTCAGCACCAGTATTGAAGCTCAAGCTGTCAACCGCGTCCATCGGCTGGGTCAAACCCGGCGTACTCGTGTCCACCGTTTTATTGTCCGGGGCTCAGTTGAGGAGCGCATATATCGACTTGGACACAAGCAGAAAACTGGTACTACAGGGGCGGAGCTGTCTGTCGGTGAGGAAGATGATGATGATGATGGACTGCGGCGTCTGGGTGTGGCTCCAGGACGCAAGGAGCAAGAAAAGCTGACGATGCAAGACCTACAAAACCTCCTCCATGGAAACTCGAATCGTGGTGAACAGCATGCACAAGCGGTATCAGCGTTTTGGGATGAATCAGTGGTGCTGAATGAAAAGACTGTCAGTCGTCGTGCAGCGTGTGCGTTCTTAGAGCGTCGACACGCCACGAGGGCACGAGAAGAAAACCAAACCCAGTTTGCAGAGGAGAACAACTTGTCGACTATGAAGCCATGGAGAAGTAAGTGGGATAAGTTGCTCCGAGTAGCTCAACGTCCCGACTGCCAATGCAAAATACAACAATCCATGGTTGACTACAGTAGATTACTTTGAAGACGACACCTGTCTTGAGCCACACTGTGAAATAGCGCGCGATTCCC
Source organism: Phytophthora x cambivora (assembly GCA_000443045.1). Taxonomy (NCBI): domain Eukaryota; phylum Oomycota; class Peronosporomycetes; order Peronosporales; family Peronosporaceae; genus Phytophthora; species Phytophthora x cambivora. Next base: position 2,452 of record KE585464.1, on the reverse strand, counting down.
ACTATCAGGATACGCCTCGTTGGCGTGTCTATCAGCAGCGTATCCGGTATTATTTGTTCGTTCCTGGCAGGCACAGCACCCGGCCCAATGCGCGGTGCACCTCAATCTTCACTTCAGGCCCGGGGAAAAGTTCTCCATCAACGCACATGAGGTCGCTAGCATTGCTGGCACGAATCGTGAAGGCACGAGTGCGAATTATCTGCACGCGGTCGATATCCAGGTGCGATCCGTCCTCGATTCCCATCATGAGTTTAGCAAGCCCCATCCGCGAGTAGCTCTCACCAGACACAAGCATCAGGTGGAAGTAGCCGTCGGAGATATCGGCCGGTGGTGCAATGTGAGCGTCAGCGGCAGCGTGGGACACGTTCATGCCCCAGAACATGTAGAACGGACCATCCATTTCCTTCCACTCCTCCGATTTCTCCCCACTTGTCTCTTTCTCCTTTTTCAGACAAACACATTTCGGCTTGCCTGTCGTCTCTGCGCTGCTGAACGTGTCGTGGTATTTCGCTGGAAGAGGTTCGTCGTCCTTTGACACGAGATAGCGTAGCCGGCCAGGGAAGTTTGTCTGGCCGAAGCCGAAGATCTGCAGCGTGGACGCGATGAGGAAGCGCATGTCGCCGAAGAATCGGTACCGCTCGGATTTGATGTCCATATCGGCAATGAAGGCCCACTCCAGCGACAGGAATCCGTGCATGGCCTTCCCATCGCCATTCGTGGCAGTGAACAGATCCAGCTCCTGGATTTGACCCTTTGCGAGGGAATAGGCCGCACTCAACGGTTCAAACCGCTCACCAGCACGCGCCAGCAACGAAGCAGACAGCCCGTTACCCGAGCCACCAGGGATGATCTGACAAGCAACCAACCAATACATTAAGACTCACGCAAACGAAGCCCACCGATCAATGCTCCGATCCACACTCACTCCCAATGGCTGTAGAATAGCTTGTTGCCAGTCTTTGCGGTTCATCAGACCTTGCAGCACTGAAATCAATAAAAAAACACATCAAAACAATAAAATCCACACACAACACAACATCAGCTTCACCACCTCCACAGCCATCCATCCAGCATCTCCAATGCGAACTCACTCTCTGACAACAATCCGTCGCCTCCGACCGCTACAATGCAGTCGTACTTGTGCAGCGGCACGTCCGCCACGCTCTCCGTCGCGTGCGCCGCTTGGCGCGTGACGACCGTCTCCACCTCCACATTAGCCTGCTCGAACACCGGTGCCACCTGCTGTTCGTACGTCTGCTGGGCGTTGCCCGTGCCTCCTGCAGGGTTAATCACCACGAGAAACTACACACCCTCCATCAGTATCCCCCTTCCTCCACCCTCCACCCCACAACCCCTTGTCTCACCTTCCGAGGCGGTAGGAATCCGTACGGATCCAGCAGCTTCTCGGCCGCCTTGACGCTCTTCGCCGCCCTCGGGTCGGCCAGGAACCTGATGGCCCTCACTGCCCTCGCAGCCACCACCTCCGCGTCCTCCCCGTCACAGCTGAACACCCACTGCAGCAGCGTCCGCTCGTCCTTGGGCTTGCTGGCCGTCAGCGCCGCGGGCAGCACCGCCGAGGCCAGCGCCGACAGGCCGCCCAGGAGGCCGCCGCGGCCCGCGGTCTCTTGCCTGGGCGCGCAGCCGAAGACCACGAACTCCTTCTCCTCGCCGTACTCGGAGCCCTCGTACGCGGCCACGAAGCGCCGCCGGATGCCGCTCGTGGACTCGGACGCGCCCAGCACGGAGCTCCACGGGATCACGTCCGGCTCGCTGGGCGTGGACGCCCCCACGGCGCGCAGCTCGATGCCCCGGGCCGTCAGCTGCAGACGCTTGTGCTCGTCGGCGCGGCGCTGACTCGCGTACACGCGGCAGCTCACGGACACGGAGCCCAGCGGCCAGTGCTTGTGCAGATACGCCTCCATCGTCGTGGAATCCGGAATGACCACGATCACGAGACACTCCGAGGGCGGACGGAGTTTTCAAGATGTTCGTATTAACGAGGGAGATTATGTATATTTTACTGAAGCATATGTTTGTGGGTTGTCAGTAAAGTCAGGGAGGGGCTAGGTTCTGTCCGATTGATTATGCCATTCGTGCGTCAACGCTGCACATGGCTTCAACATTCATGTGACGTTGGCGGTTAAATATGATGTGCATGTATTGTGATACTTTACTTTACGTGCTGTCCATGAGCTGCTTGAGCTCGGAATCCGAGCGGACGCGGGTTTCTTTGCCGCTGGGAGTCACGCAGGCCATTTGTCCGTCCGGGAAGTAGCGGATCTTCTTCTGGTTGAGCAGCGTCACCTCGCGCAGGCCGTCCGGCTGCTCGAGCATCGTGGTGCCATCCGGGAACACGGAGAACTCGTCGCCGTCCGGACGAATTGTCTTCTTGATGCCGTCCGCGAACTGAATTTCCGTTGTGCCGTCCGGGAGGCTCGTCTCGACCTGCTGA
>KE585445.1:5525-26602 GCA_000443045.1 Phytophthora x cambivora | reverse complement strand
TCAATGCCACCACTACGAACGGCGACTCGAGACTGATCCTCATCAGTCTTCACGTCGCCGGCGCGGAGTGTCCGCTCCGCGCGTTGCTTGACTCCGGAGCCACGAACAACTTCATTCGCGACGATTGCCTCGCTCTCCTCCCGTCACATGTGCGCGTGCGGGAAGGACCGGGCGAGATCGTCGTGAAGTTGGCTGACGGCAAGCCCCACCGCGCTCCGCCGCGGGCTGCGTCGTTGAAGTACGCCTTCGACGGCTTCTCCACCAACGACGACTTCTTGGTGATCGAGCTGAACTACGCCTTCGACTGCATCTTGGGATGCCGTGGCTCGCTCGCTACCAGCCGGAGGTCGACTGGTTAGCCCGTTCAGTTCGCCGACGTGTCGGCTACGACGTCAGTGAGGTGTTCACTCACCTACTCGTCGCCCCGTCGCGTCACGTCGCAGTCGTGAATCGGACATCCACGACACAGCCCCCACCACGAGAGAGCGATTGCCCTCGCTGTGTGGAGTGCGCGGCCTCCGTCATTGGTCCAGTCAGCAACCCGCCCTCGCGAGCGCGCGAAGGCCTGAAGAAGAACACGGTCGAGTAATGGCTCCCGTGCGAGAACGACGCGGTCGAGCAGCGTCTCCCGTATGTGAAGAACGCGATCGAGCAGCGGCTCCCGCACGTGCAGAACGCGGTCGAGCAGGGGTCCCGCATGTGAAGAACGTGGTAGAGCAGCGGTTCCCGCTCGAGAATGCGACGGTCGAGCAGCGGCTCCCGTTTGCTGATGATTCCGTCGCGCAGCAGGACCTGCGCGACACCGGAATGGTCGAGACCGAGTTCCCATGCCTAGAGGAGGGTGAAGTGTCATCCAGCGAGACTTCGCCTCGAGCCACTGCTCGAGGCGACTGAGTAAGTCCAAGCGCAACGGATCCGGACGCCGCCGCCTGCGACGGAGGTCTACCGCGGTCGATCAGGCTCCGTTGAGCGAGATCCTCAGCGTCGTCGAGTATTCGGAGGGCTTTCCGAATTAGGTTCGCGCGATCGAGGTGGCGAATCCTCCCACCGGCGCGGCGACCATCACACGGCTTCCAGGCCTCTCCTGGAAGCATTTCCTGCGCGACCTGAAGGCCGGTGAGATCGAGCAAGTCTGTCTCCTCACCGGCTCCGACCAACCCGACATGCTTGCCAACGCAGTCAGTGACGACGCCTCGTCGTCGCGACCGAAAGCGGCTGAGCCAAAGTCCGTTCGCGAGGCACGCTTCGCTGCACAGTCTTGGCAAGCCCACCAAGACTCGAACAACCCCGTCTACTCGGTTGCCCGCGAGTTCGAGGACATCTTCCCGAGAAGATTCCGGCGAACCTTCCAGCTGTGCGAGGTGTCCGGCACGAGATCGACCTCGTGCCCGGGTCGAAGTACTGCGTGACACGGCAGTGGCCACTGCCCCGGAATCAGGTCCAGGCCATCGACGACTTCTTCGAAGGCCGCCGCAAGGCTGGCCACGTGCGAGAGAGTATCTCTCCGCACTCGAGTCCGACGTTCTGCGTGAAGAAGGGGACTGGCGGGTGGCGCATCGTCCACGCGTTCAACAAGTTGAACGACGCCACCATCTCCGCGCAGACGCCCATTCCCCGGAAGGACATGGTCCTCGACACCATGTCAGGTAGCGCCATCTACAGCGCGATCGATCTGACAGACGGCTTCTATCAGATCCTGATGAGAGAGAGCGACATTCCTCTCACGGCCGTCAGCACCCCCAGCGGCATGCTCTGGGAGTGGCTCGTGATGCCGCAGGGTCTGAATAATGCGCCGGCCACCTTCAATAGGATGGTCTCGCATGTGCTGCGCTCGCTCCGTGCTTTTGCACCTAGCTACTTCGACGACATTTTTGCGCACAGCCGCGCTGAGGACGGACTCAGCGCCGTCGACGTACATCTCATTTGCGCAAGGTTTTCGAGAAGATGCGCGAGAACAAGCTGTACGCAAACCTCAAAAAATGTGGATTCTGTGCGCCGGAGATTCCGGTGTTAAGCTGCTACGTTAGCAAGAGCGGCGTTCGTGCCGACCCTGAGAAGAACTCGTAGATCTGTTCTTGGCCGACGCCCAAGAACCAGACGGAGCTGCGCCAATGGCTGGGCCTCGCGAATTACCTTCACAAGTACACGATGGATTACGCGGGCTTAATCCAGCCGATGTCATTCTTGCTGAAGAAGGACGTAACGTGGAACTGGCGTCCTGAACACCAGGACGCATTCGATCCGTGAAGAAGAGCCTCGCGTCTGCGCCTGTCTTGATGCTGCCCGACACGTCAAGACCTTTTCACGTGGTGTGCGACGCAAGCGACTTCGCCATCGGATGTGCCCTCATGCAGTTTGATGCTGAGGGCCGTGAGCGCGTCGTGAGTTATCAGTCACGACAGATGAAACCGGCGGAGAAGAACTACCCTGTCCATAACAAGGAGCTCCTCGCGATGCGCTACGTTCTGATCAAATTCAGAGTGTACCTCCTCGGCGAGCAAACGCTCACAGTCTACACGACCACGCTTCGCTACGAACGGCGACGAAGAGCCCGCATCTCTCTCAACGCATGGCGCGATGGCTCTCGTTCTTCACCGAGTAGTACTTCGTCGTGCATTACAAGCCAGGCAAGAATAACATTCTTGCCGACGCGATGTCCAGACGACCCGACTACGATCCGCGGCGCTTGACGCGTCATCAGGACATTCCTGACGACGATGACGATGATGATGACTGCGCGACTTGCGTGACGCTGGGCATCAACGCCACAGTGTCAAGCCCCGTTTTACCGCTGCGTCAACCAATTGCTGACGCGTACGAAGAGGACGTCTTCTACGCTGCGATCATTCGGTATTTGCGTAATCCGACGGCAGATACGCTCGCCAAGCTGACGTGCCAAACACATGCTGTGATCACTCGTTATAACCTCAACGGCGATCTTCTGACGTACGCTATCGACACATTCGACACGCCGCGTGTCGTCATCCCCGCGGATGGCGACCTTCGTGCTCGTCTGGTGCACGAGTACCATGATGCACCCTCCGGTGGTCATCTCGGGCGCGAGAAGACGTTCGCAGCACTTTCGCGTGACTTCTTCTGGCCTCGCATGTACAAGTGGATACGGAAATGGGTCCGTTCCTGCGAGATCTGCCAGCGTGTGAAGCCTGCAGCGTCCAAGCAGGCTCCGCTCCGTCCGCTACCCATCGCCACGAGCGCGTGGCGATCTGTCAGCATGGACTTCATCTTCGACCTTCCACGTGACGCCGAAGGCCGCACCGGTGCCCTCGTCGTTGTGGATCGCTTCAGCAAGATGGTCCATCTTGCTCCAGTCGCAGCAGAAGTGACGGCTGACGAGTCGGCCGAGTTGTTCCTCGACCTAGTGTTCCGCCACCACGGCCTACCGGAGTCCATCGTCTCGGATCGCGATCCCCGTTTCACATCCGCGTTCTGGACGCAGCTGTTTGCGCTGCTGGGCACCCGCTTGCTTATGTCCACGGCGGCCCATCCAGAGACGGATGGGCAAACGGAGCGCGTCAATCGCGTCCTCGAGGACATATTGCGTAGCTACGCAACGTCTTTCGCCTCTTGGAGCCCCTTTCTGCCGATGGCCAAGTTTGCACTGAACAACTCGACCTACGCGTCGACAGGTTTGACGCCGTTCTTCGTGAACAATGCGCGGCACCCGCGCGTTCCGGCACTGCTGGCCATCCGAAGTTCAAATGCAGCGGCGGTCTCCACTCTTGGTGGGGGAGGAAGGGCACCGACATCGAAGTCGGCAAAGGATTCGATCGAACCCCCGCTGCCCCAGCCGGCCAAGCCCAACACTCGAGACGCCACAGTCGAGGGCCACGCCCTTCACGGCGTGGCATACGAGGACATCTTCGCCGTCGACGTGGCATCGCCCGCCACGTCCACCGTCGCTAACTTCGCCCCGGCAGCATCCCCGACGCCGATCGACTCTGCAGCAGTGTCCGAGTTCCTGCTGCACCGCCAAGCCGTCACGCGGTTTGTGCGTGACGCGCTCCAAGTCGTTGTGGATCGACAGAAAGCCAACGCAGATCGACGGGGCCGGAAGAACATGTCGTCTTTCCGGCGAGGCGAACGAGTACTTCTATCTACGGAAGGCTCCAAGGCACTGCAGTGACGAACTTGGGTGCAAACAAACTCGCGCCACGTTTTATTGGGCCGTTCAAAATGTTGAAGGTTATCGGAGATGCCTACACGCTAGACATTCCTACGACTATGCGTCTGCACCCGACGTTTTACGTCGGGCGCCTCAAGCCCTACATTCCTGCGACGATCCCTGCGCCGGAGGCTGAGTCCCCGCGGCCGGCGCGTAGTCGGAGCCGTCTCCCTGCCGACGCTGACGTCGAGTCGGCCAGAGTCCCTGCTCCTCGCGCGAGGGCGTCGCCGAATGTGGCGAGCCGCACACGAGCGGATCCAAGTGACGAAACAGCTTTAGCATCATGCGCCGCACCTGCTCCGACCGAGTCGTAGCAATCTTCGCAGCCGCAGTACGCTCACGCACATGCTCAGAGAGGTTCTGAGCCTCCATCACGCCTCCCCACGCTTGAGCGATCTCCTGCTTCATCGTCGGTTGCTCCGAGCGACGTGTCGATTCGGAGCAGCGAGACTCCTCGACAGTCGCCAAAACCGCCGAAACTGCCGAAACCGGCGACCCTTCAGAGTCGAGACTCTGAAGCGACGCCGCGCCCCTACGAGACGACCTTTCGCCGAGATGGTCCACCACTGCTTGTCGATGCGTCAGGCGCTCGGCGCTGGATTGCCGTGGATCATGAGGCGCGCAGGACCCGCGCAATGGGCATCCTGTCGGACGCTTGCGACCGAAATGTACTATCGGGTCCGCCGGCTTGGATTCCCGCCAGCGGAAGACACGTGGAGCCTCGCGAACGTCTGATGGAAGACATTCCAGACGTTGTGATGGAGTTCGAGGCCACGTTCGCACTGATATCCGACGACGACAGCTTGGACGACGACCATGATCTCGTGAGCTTCATCGCTCACGAGTATTCTCGACGTGATTCCCTGGGCAACGAAGACACCATTGTGACCAGTATCAGCCATGCCGTTCCAGCGAACAGTCGCGGCGCGAGCAGCCGCGACCACAGCGATGACGACCACGCCGCCAGGAGTGTTGACATGGACGTTTCAACAGCCACACCATCCGCTACTAGGTCCGCCGCTCGTAGCACCATGCTCCCTTCGGCCTGCACTTGCATCGCGCGCGCCTGAAGACCTCAACGCGCCTCGAGAAGCGCCCCACTCGGCTGCACGATTGCCGAGCGGTCCCGACGACACCATGGATTGAAGATTGAGCAGCACCTCCGCTGCGTGCGCCCGTTGTCCAGTTCGTCTCTTCAATCACTTCCCGCTGCGCCAGCACTCACCGTGGGTGAGTGCAACTTTGAGAGGGGGGTGATGTAACGGGCTACTTACGGTTACGTAAATATGTAGATAGAGTTACATAAGTAGGTAGGAGCCACATGGCTACATACACAAAAGTAGGTACAGGCACACGGCATGCGTGTGCACTGTTGTCATTACCTGATTGGATGGAAGTGGGGAGCCATACCCATTTCAGCCAATCAGGCATCGACTTAGATTTGAGTGGTCACAAAGAGAACGGGAGCCCCCGCTCCCGTTCCATAAATAAACAGAGTTAATTTTGCCCCAAACCTGACACTTGGTTCTACTATTGCGAGCTTCCTCTTGTATCTATAGTGTACGCTAGTGATAGTCCTACTAACCCCGTTACAAGGAACATCGAGACCGGGCTGGACGTTACGATGAGAGAGCTCGCTAAGGAGATGACTATTCCAAAAAACCCTCGAACGTTTGTGTCCTCAATTTACTCTCATGGAAGGCCTATTCACGCACAAGCCGAACGTGAACGCTCGGCAATTTTGGAGCTCGGGCTTCTGCCAGCGCTTAGCGGTGCAGTTGATTATGAGAGCGAAGTGATCGAGTGCGATATAGCTACTAATGACTATGATATCACGGATTGATTGGCTGTCGAGCGAGGCTTTTATCTGCATAGCTGCTGCTCAGACAATGTGGTGGAGCAGGATGGGCCAAAATCTTGTTGAGGCTTGATCAAGCTACCACAGCGCCCAGACACCGACTAACGGAGGTTCATCTGGTCGATCGAGGGTCCGCACTTGAAGAAAAGGTCATTAGAGTGGGCAAATTTGGCCAATATATTTTCCAAACTTAATCCATACGACCAGATCTGCACTTGCTGTTCCTTCGGGGCCGATGTAGTTCCCGAGGCGGAGGATGACTTGGGGGCACTTCTGATGTAAAGTGCAAATTCAACTCTGACTTATGTTTATCCTCTACCTCTCTACGACTACCATCCCATCCTGCATCCTACAACCTGACAATCACTTGATCTTGGCCCGGTTTCGTCCCTTGGTTCATCCCATCCTTGACAGATCGGCGATCCTGATCGACGATCCCGACCCGTGATCTCGTTTCTCGATCCTGATCCGCGATCCCGTTTGGCGATCTTGCTCCTCGCCTCGGTCCGTGATCCCGATCGACGATCCCGCGTACCGATCCGTGAGTACCCTGCTTTCAGCTGGGGTGTTTTGCGGCTTCTCTCTGGCTACTGTTGCCCCGCGGGTAACGATCTCGCGTAACCGAGTTGGAATCTTCGCATGACGCCATTTCCTTTGATCTGTCTTGCTTCCGTCTTCAACCTGTCGCCAACTTCTATATTCACGTCGACGGTTTTATGCGACACTTCTTCACGTCGCGGACCCCCAATCCAGCTCGATCCACGTCGGTCGCTCCGATTCTACGTGATCTGGGGTGCTGGCATCATTCTGCTTGCGCCAGATTTGGTTGGATGGCACCAGCTTGCGCCTAACTCGCCCCCAGTGTGTCTACGTCTCCACTTCGTGATCCACCCTCGAAATTTCTCGTGCGCTTCACCACAACAGAGATGTTGCCCGCCGCCACGTGTTCAGCAACGACAAGTGACGGCACGGTGCAAACTTTCAGGAACGGAGCGCGTGCGACCCAGCTGCAGAACCCACCCCGCGGAATTTACTTTCGCTCAAACCTTTCCAACGAACCGAAGTGCAGCTTCAACCCCTGCTTCGCTTGATTCAAGTCCACCGCCTGCCGATTTACGACAACCGTCGAGCGCAAACACGAGAGCCTCGTCACAACCTTCGAAGACCTCAAATGGCGAGCGCAACGCCAAACGGCAGAAAACCAGCAGCACCGACAGCCCTAAACTCCATCAACACTAGCACCAACAACACAAAAAGAAAGGTGAGCCGACCACCTCACACGAAGCTCGCGTTTCACTCTCGGCAGCGTAGGCAAGGAACGACGAGGCAACGGTAACTTACTTGAAGCAGAAACTGGAAGAAGAACGGCGCCAATGGAACCTGAAGCAGGCCGACGAAACTAAAGCTGAAGAGCAGAAGACCCATTGCAGACACAAGCTTGTCCCAAAGAAAACCAGTGAGCGGGATCGAGGAGTTTACACGAAAGTTCGTATGATCCCGTATCACCAAATTGCAGAGTTCTTACCGTTCCTCACCTTTGAGGCAAGCCATACAAATATCACGCTTTTAATTCGGACCTCGATGCGTTTCACCACCTCGAAGCCCTCCACGACCTTGCGAACACCACGTGTTTGCCGTCCAGATGCGACGTAGATACAGTCGTGATGATGAGCTGCGACCCGTTCGTGCCCGAGCCGGCGTTGGACATAGACAGCAGACCGGCGTCCGTGTATTTGCGCCAAAAGTGTTCGCCCGGGAACTTCGCGAGCGAGCTTGTAGTTGCCCAGCTCCTGCTCCTGGCAAGCAATGATCACTACAGTCTTGGCGGCCTGCATGTAGTCGCCCAGGGACAATTACAGCCAGAAGATATGGTGAGGACCCTTGGGAATGTCGTCTTGCTCCCCATGATGTTGTCAATCAGCGTGTGCGTGAGCATGTCGTTGCGAGCTTCCCCCGCGACTTCAATCGCGCGCAGCATTGCAGTGTTTGCAGCTGAGCCACTTCTACTTCCACCGGCTCCGTCTCCGCCCGCAGCCATGCAGGTAAACAGCAGCTTCAGAATCTTTTGGTAGTTTCCAGCGGCCTGGTTGAACTCGGTCGCGCACTTGGGCGGCGTCATCTCGCAGCGCTCCACCAGTTGAGACACCCTCGAAGCAGACATGTTCTCCTGGCCCAATGTCGCGGCGAAACACTCCACCTCAACATGCTTCTGAGCCAACCCAGGCTTCGTCTTCTTGGTTGACCAGCAGCAAGCACTCGGTGGCGTTCACGTACCGGCTGGCCTCGGGGCAGTAGCGTTGTAGTGGGTGGCGGCATTAAACCACAACCACGACCAGGCAGTACAGTCGAGTGCGGTGGTGATGCTGAGCGACAGGCTAGTGCTCAGCGGCATGTGGTTGACGCCAGCCAGCCATGTGTGCCGCTGCTGAGCGAATAGCAGGGTTGAACCTGACCGCCTTGACCAGCGAGTGATTGGCTTGGAGGACTGAGGGTCAGCTTGCGTGCGCTCGTCAACTCAAGCTGGTGCAAGTTGCAGTAGGGCCACCAGGACGCTGGTAGTGCCAATGTAGGGCAGCTAGTTGACATGCATACTTAGATTCTCACTTTTGTATTTACAACCAAGTCGACGAGTGCAATACACACGGCTTGAACTTTACGGAAGTGCCAGCTTCCACGTCTGTGTTGGCGTTTTCAAGCGTGACATACTATTGTGGGTTCTACTCTAAATTGGACTGGGCGGTTCGTTGAATCAATCGCCCGCCAATCGATCTCCCTTTGTAATTGTATTAAGTATGCCTTATCAGGGTTATTTCCATTGACCTTCCTTTTAAATTTCTTAAAATATGTATTATCAGAGTCAGTTCCACAGCAAGAGGTGCGAACGTTGAAGCATGTGCATGCTTTTGTCCAATCGGAATTGGTTAGTTGATGTTTTTGTTCAATCATAAGTGTATTGGTCGGTTTGCTGGGGACTTCACCAATCACCCTTGATAGGAAATCACAATACAAAGAATGTTTTAGCAGTATCAAGGTCAGGATGGCAAGCTTGTAGTAGGACGGCCCGTCGCGTGGCCAAAAGCCACGACGGAAGGCCGCTGGGCGATCACGTGTTGGTGATCGACTTGATGAGCGGCGAGGTCGGGGCGTGGTGTACGCCAGATGCGAGCGGTGGCGAAGATCGAGCCAGTGGGCTAGCGCCACCGGCTAAGTGGCGCACGTCGTGCAGCAGGAGTTGAAGTTGGGGGAAGCGGCGACGGTAGAAGATCGCGAGCGGGGAGGCGACCCGCCAAGGACAAGGACAAAAACTAGGCACCCAAGGCGAGGCGAGATCAAGGACAGGAAAGAGAGGCTGAGAGGCCTCGGAACAAGGACAAAGGAGACGAAGAGGGAGAGGTCCAGTAGGTTAGAAAGGCGCCTGTAACTAGGATTAAGTATAGGCATAGGAGAAGTAGGAGGGCAACGAGTGGTGGCCAGCCACATCGACCCTTAGTTGAGATTTTGCACTGATTAGTGCTGAGTTAAGACTAAATCTACGAGTTGCGCCGAACGCACGGGTTTCCGGTCTTCGGTTCTGCACAGCGGCGAGAACGAAGCGACGGTATTGGCAAAGGTAGGCAGCGATACGCTCGTGCACAGATGAGGGCAGTGGGCGAATAGGGCAGCAGGACTGTGGAGAGAGACCACGGGGGTTGAGGAGTCGGAGCTCCTCGGCCGAGGGGCGAAGAGTTCGCATGTGCATTGTGCGAAGGGCTCTGAGCCCGGTGTATATAACCGGTTAAAGATGCATGGGGGCAGCCAGCGGGGCCAACCGACCGCTGGTGCCACGAAGCCTTCTCCTAGCTATCCCTATCCTAGCCATGCGTGCAGGCCAGTAACGTCTGGTCGCCACTGAACAGCCTCGCACTGTTAGACTCCCTGCTTGCTGAGGTGCTCCCCAGCTGCCTAGGTGGACAACCAAAGTTGAAGTGTCGCCCTACCCCGGGGCGTAACGAGAATGGCGCCCAGGGCGGAGCTAACTACAAGCTCAACGAGGAGCAACACAACGGCGTCTCGTCAACCATGCCGGTGACGCTGTTCATGCCCCTCGTAGCACGGCAACTCAAAAGCACTTAGCATGCGGCTCTAGTACAATGGAGGAAGCTCCGGAGTGAGTACGAGGATGAGGTCGCGATGCGCTGCAAGAACGACGCTGCTAAAATGGCGGATGTTCTTGCCAGCATGAAGAAGTCGTTCGACAAGCGGCTTCTCCCTGGCTGGATCGACTTCGAGTGGGATGTCGATGTCGCTACCGTCTCTGACAAGTTCAACTTGAAAACAATTGACAAGAACATATCGTCGGTCAAGAACAACTTGAAACCCGATGTGGCGGCTCTCTTCAAAGAGAATGTCGTCATGAACATGAGTGAGAGTGATGTAAAGGAGCGAGTGATGCAGTTTTTTGTACGAAGCCAAGAGTTCATTGATGGGCAAGGCTGACAAGGCCTTTTCACCGGAAATGAGAGCGACTGAAGTGTAAGCTGTTAGTAGAATCACTCGAACCTCGCGGGTTTCGCGAAGATGTTGCTACTATCGTCAAATATCAAGCGAGGACAGCCAAAGAAAACAAAAAAAGCTGTTTAAGCTGATACTGGAGAAGGCTCTCGATCAGGACCATGACTTTCAGCGACGCAAGCGTTCCCGCGGTAAATACGTGAGTGAGCGGAAGAGGAACGAGAATTAATCCGCAGGAGACGGCAATCAGCCGCGATTTAAACACCGTAAGGTTGAGCGTGGAGGTAGACCATTTTCAAAGTCCGAAACTGCGAGCGTCAAGCACGACCCCAGGAAGGTGACAAAGAAGGAAAACAATCCTCCTACTGGTGGATGCCTAAATTGCAAGAGAGATCACTAGCTGGTTCAATGCAGTGAGGCTACTAACGATGAGAAGCAGGAGTTCGAACGACAGGCGCATGGACGTCGCGACCGAAACAAAGACCCGAAGCGGGTCGGTCGCGACGCGTGAAGGTTAAAGCGCATAAAAGGGTCTCAAACCACAACAACACTATTGTGTTCGATGGGAGGCTGTCCATGCCCTATTACGCGGATACTGGGGCAGATAAAAGCATCATTAATCTCCAGAAACTGGAGGAGCTGAAAGAGTTGGGTAGTCTCGTGCTCACTACTTGACTGAATCGTGCTATTATCTGCGAAACGGTAGGCAAACACGAGATTGTCGCCCACCACTCTGTTCAAATGCACATTCTGCTGTATACTGCGCCAGGACCTGTTCGAGCAGTCAAGCCGTTTGAAGTACTAGTGATCGATGAGGATGAGGAAGAATTCATCCTAGTGAAGTGTGGTGTAGGAAGCGTCAAGTTTTGTGGCACACACTGGTACAGGGCACCAAATCGGCTTAGAATAACAGGTGTACGGTGACAACTCGGCTGGAGGGTACATAGTACCATCCGAATAGCTCAGTACTGAGTTCGAGGATCCGGATAACTCAGTATCCTGACCAACCGAGTTCGAGGGGTCGCTAAACTCGACGGGGTCGACCGAGATCCGAAACCACTCTATTTCATTAGATATTTGTATAGGAACTCAGGAACAGTAGAGGCTCCCCATCAGGGCGCCCGAAAGATATAACAAACAAACAGAGCAGAATTTTCCTAGTACAAGACAAGTGTACACTCTTCCGGTAAGTCCCTGCACAGGGCTGCGCTATGTCTGCCGTTGGTACCTGAGAGGCATCCTTGTAGGGTACCAACAGGTAGCGCCAAGAGATAACGTCGGCCCGGGAGGGGCGCCGAACTCGGCGAGCCGGCGGGCCTGTAAGTCCCAGGGCACCACAGCCTTTCAGCTGAGTTGCGTTTGCACTCGGCGGCCCGTGACTGATCCATCCTTTGGTAAACGGCACGGGTTTTGTGAACGGAGACTGCCCGGCTCAGGCGAGTCTCTGGAGAGTTGAACCGGTTGGTTGGAACTCGGCGAAGGCAAGCCACCTACTGTCCCGGCTGGGCCGGACCGTTGGGGACCCGAAAGAGACCCCGCGCAGGCCAACTCAGCCGCCTAGCTCGGGTATTGTTGTTGGTTTGTTGTTAGGACCCACGTTTGACGGTTTGTGTGTTTTGCAATACCACAACTGGTGCCGCGACCCGGGAACAGAGGGGTGCTTGTTGTTGTTAGGTACCAGCTAACCAAGTTCAAGTTAAGTGCAAGAAGAAAGAGAAGATGGCCAAGGGATCGTCCTCAAGGGGCGCCAGCCCGGCTGGGAGAGCCAGGGGCCCGACTCCGTCGAGATCGGACTCGACGAGTGTGGCGGCAGCGATAGTGACGCCAGACGACACACCGAGAGTCCAGTTCGAAGACGGCGGCGACCAAGGCCATGTGAGCGAAGATGGAGGTGAAGAGAAGGAGGAAGAGAGCAACGAAGAGGAGGAGTTCTTGTCCGAGATGAATGTAGAGGAAGATGCGGAAGAAATGTGACCAAGATAAGAACCCCGAGCGCAGTCTCGTAGCCGATTTCGGCGAAGACGCTGACGACGATGAACAAGATGTGGTCCCGAGCCAGCGTTTGCCACGAATCTCTCGCGATACGAGGAATGTGGACACGCCGAGTGCTAACAAGGTGCTGGGTAAATTAGGCGAGGAAATGAGGTCGACTGGTGGATGGCTGTCGAAGTTTGAACCGAAGTCGGTGGCGCAAGCTAAGTGGCCAGTGCTCGGCCCTGAGCTGACACACCCGGTGGGCAGCATCGACCTGCCGCGGTTGGTCTACGAGACGTCGACCCTCCTCCGAGCCATAGGCTTCCATTGCATGGAACGACTCACTCGACTAGAGCAGAAGAAATGGACGCTCAAGTCTGCGGGGAACGAAGGCATGCAGTGGAAGATAAAACTGAGAGCTGCATTCAGGCTTGAGCGCATACCCGATGTCGCCAGACCAAGCGTACCGCGCTTAGCCGAGCCCACGAACTCGGCGGGCGCGACACCCGAGCTCCGAGGGCCAGTAGCCGAGTCCGCAGTCATGGCAGTCGACCCGAGGCGAATCCCGCTGCCGAAAACTCCGGACGTCAGCCGTGACTGAGAAGCATCCCGCGCCTCTGGAGGTACTCCATACTTTGGGGATACCGATATGCATACGCCACCCCGTGCAGCGACCCAATTCGACGAGCCCCGCGACTCAGCTGGTGCAGCCGAGTCCGACGATGAGTATGATGCGTGGGAAGCCAAAGCCGACCCGTACGAGTCCCCAAAGCAACAGCTAAGTCTCAAAGACTCGGATAGGAGCCGCTCGAACGTCCTCGAAGTGCGTACTCACGCCTCCCTGGACAAAATCGCGGTGTTTGATGGGAAGCGTAACCGGTCTGAAGATTCGCTGCAGTGGCTGAAGCGGTTCATCTACGAGATGAAGGGCACTCGTATGCCCAACGGCTCGTGGTGCGAACCATCCTCGCTCAGTCTCGGGAAGGCGGTCAAGAGCTGGTTCCAACAGCTCCCGAAGAAGACTCAGCTGAAGTGGAGTCTGCTCAGCTCGGCGTTCTTGGATTACTACTGTTCGCAGTACGACCAGACGGCTCAGACGCGCTACTTCTCAACTCGGCGAAAGGAGAACGAACACATTTGCGACTTCCTCCTTAGGCTGAACGGGTACGCGCGAGCGGCGAAGATCCTGTATGAAGCCGGCAGTCCTCAAGCTGCAAGCCACGTCGAGCATTTCCTGCTCGGGATGGCGTCGTGATGGACCAACTGTACCCTCAGCGGCTCAGCGACATCCAGCAGGTGGAGAAGATCATCAACCAGAAGCTGCTCGCCGACAAGAGGAAGAAACAGCGGGATCGTGCAGTATCCAGCCGAGTTCGCGAGTCGCGCCGAGATGATGGAAACCGACGCAGCGATTCCAAATGCACTGATAGCAACCGAGAGAA
Organism: Phytophthora x cambivora; assembly: GCA_000443045.1. Lineage (NCBI taxonomy): Eukaryota > Oomycota > Peronosporomycetes > Peronosporales > Peronosporaceae > Phytophthora > Phytophthora x cambivora. The sequence continues at coordinate 12,654 of KE585445.1, read as the reverse complement.
GCACCGCGACGACCAACGCGACCGACGTGAGGACCGGCGCGGACGCCGCAGTGAAGATCGTGAACACTGGGTCACCTTGGCCGATGCCAGCGTGGGAGACCTCAGAGCAGCCCTCGACGAGCGTTGCACCAGCCATGAGATCAACTTCTACGAGTCGTCGTCCGACTCGGCTTCGATTATATCGACGCCGGGGTGACAGCTGAGTCGAAGCGTCCGTCCTACAGGGGTGGCTCGAGTGGCGCCCGTCACAACTCGGCTCCTCGATCCCCTGGTCGATCTGACTCTAGTGGATACCCTCCCCGTCGAGATGAGTCCGGCGAGCGTCGGCGGTACGGTCTGCGCGGCGCCTGTGGCGCGGACGGCCACGACGCCCACTACTGTAGACGCCGATGCAAGTTCCGCAAGCAAGTGCACGACGCAGGAAGTTGTAAGCTCTTCCTACGATTCGAGTAACTCACAAAGTTCGTGATGGCGTCGGTCGACAAATCGCTTGTCCCGGCTGAACTCCAAGACCTCTACTCGCCTGGTGAATTAAACTAGGCGGCTCGCCAACTGTGACTGGGTTGGGTATAAACGGGCCACCACAGTCAGCTCAGCAGCCATCGAAGCAAACTACGTGTTCGCTTTTGTCAGTAGAACGGCCTGGGGTGTGTGTGTGTGTGTGACGGAGACGAAGAAGGTATTCAGAGCGGAGATGGAAACGAAGAAGGGAAGAGCACGCCAGCCGAGTCGAGTGGAGTGGTGGCNTGATGAAGATGGTGATGCGCAGGTCGGCACTCGCCAGCCGCTTCAGGCGCAGATTGTTAGCAAACGACTCGGTTACGGCTGAGACGTTCGCCCCTGTATCTAGCAGTATCTTTGTTCGCACGTTGTTGACCGCTCCCATGACCAGAGCCCGCATTCGCACTCGGCGGCCGAAGTTCCGTGATGACAACCAGCCGAGTCGTTCACCCGGTAGCAGTCTCAATCTCTTGGATTCGCTGATCGTGACTGCTGATCGCCGGGTCGTAATTGCACTCGTTATGACCCTTGCTGAGTCTTCCTCCGACTCGGCTGTGACACTGTCCGGCTCCATGCTTTTTGCTCCTTCGCTCTCGTTGGTGTTTTGAAAGTTTTCTTCAGAGGATTCCCCCACAGTGGATTGACTGTCGAGCCCTCCGGTGCCGCGCCGCAGATGCGGGAAGTCAACGTCACGGTATTTAGCGGCGACTACAACGGGAGTCGTGCGACTGGTGTGCGCCATCCGGCAGATTCTTGAATGAGGAGGCCGACCACTCATCTTTGAGATCTACCCGCTGTTCCCTTAATCTCCATCCTGCTCCCTCTATATTATCCAACTTCTGGGGTTTACGGTTTTGACCTTCTGATTTTATTGTTTAATCTCTTGATGAAAGTATGCCTCGTGCCATTCCATGTTGGTGTCGCTGCAATGTCGTATTGTACGACATAACAACATAACATGTCATAAGTTACGACATTGGTAGTCAGGGGGTTAACGATAATAGAGAGCTTTCGGGGAGCCAAAATAAACCGGGTTTCGGGTTTAGTTTGAGATGCGTAATGTTTATGGCACCAACCGCAACTTAAACGCGGGTAGGTACACGTCTATCTTAAGTCGTCGCAGGCTTATTTGCAAATGATGTTAGTTTCGCGGAAGCTGTCAGCGGAGCTGGTCCATGTAGTGATTGCCTGTGTGTGGGTGCTGGCAGGAAAAAAAACGAGGCAGTTTGGGATGCCCTACAGCAGCACAATTGCTTCGTGTAAATATTATATCTACACCTATAGACCGATATCCCTCGTTTGATACCATGCTGGACGACACGACCGCACAAGTCCGCTATCGGTTAACGGTTGTAGAGTTGAATGTGTTTGCAGAGAAGCTTAAACTACCAGAAGATTGGAGTGTTACGGAGTCGGGCGATCTGGTCAACCGGGTAGAGGCTCTGGCGATGTTGTGCCGCCGCTTTTCTGAGCCTTCGAAGTTGTTAACCGTTGCGAGTGAATTTGGCAGGGGCACAGATCCATTCAGCCGTGCCGTCAAGGCAACAGCCCAGATCACGGTGAATCAGCACCGCGCCCGTGTTTACTTCAACTACCTCCTGGTAAAACTACGGATCGACGCGCAGCAGCTATCTGCGCATCAATACGAAAACCTACAGCGGTACTTATACAACGGACCCCCCCTTCACCGGCTCTGCTTCAACTGACGAAGTGTGCAGCCCCCTGATGGAATCCTTGTTAGCCTATACGTGCCCCATGAGGGAAGCTGACACGATTCAACTATGCTTGATCTCAGTGGGCCGATCGACAAACTGGAGGAGGATCAAAGCGGCATTATCTGCCGGAAACTGATTTATGGAGATCTTGCTTACGGTTGCAGTCGTTTCATCTGCTCTCCGTCAAGTGACACGTCGCCAGCGGCTGCGGTCCTCAAACGCAAAATGAGAAGTGCCAAACAAAGCGTCGAGTGGGGATTTCGGTGACTGAAAAGCCAATGGGAATTCCTTGACTGTGACAAGAAGAACCACGCCCGTCAGACAGTAGTCGGATATCTTTATGAGTTGAACAAATCCAACCTGATCCTGGCTGGAATCATGAAATCCGTACCCAGGATCAGATCCACTCCGGCGTGATGGTCCATAATCCACACTTCGAACTCGTAGACAATATCCCAGCCGGGGTAACGTTTACCATCGCTCGGGTGATCGTCTCAACTTTGGTCGTGCCGATCCCTTCCACATCAATCTTACATGTATAAAACAAAGGGCAACGTACTGTGAATGTAGAGCTGTCGTTTGAAGCGGTGGCTGCGAAGGCTACACACCAGACAGCCTGTGGTTACACGGAGGAGTCTGCACACCCAGATCTGGTAACTGTCAGGTGTGGTGGAGCAGAATCAGCCAAAATCTTGTTGAGGCTTGATCGAGTTACCACAGCGCCCAGACACCGACTAACGGGGGGTCCCCTTGATCCGTGATCAGCCGAACGGTTCTCACCTTGTGTTCCCGTCGGCAGACTGGATCTGCTCTCTCGGGGCTCCGAAGATGTAGCACTTGGTGAAGATTGATTGTCGTGGTGAGACGCGGGGATGGGGTTGGAGCAGCGCGGAAATCTTCGCTCTGCGTCCGGGTATTAGTCTCGATCGAGGGTTCTTCGCTCAGATCGAGGGGTCCAGATGCAATCCAAGACCTTTCCTTGGTGTGTTGGTTCCTTTCCAAGTAATTTGTCGCCTCATATGACGAGATCTTGAGTGTTGAGAGAAGACACGGTCGCCAGCCAAACTGTTAAATATGGTCGATCGGACAATTGAACTTGAAGGAAAGGATCACTCGAGTGGACAAAGCTGGCCAATATATTATCCAGACTTAACCTCACTACCAGATCTGCTATTCCTGAACACTTGTCAAAACCGCCGAGACCAATGTAGTTTCGCGGCAGATGTCTGAAGACACTGGTGGTGTATAGTGCAAATTCGACTCTGATTTATGTTTAGCCTATACAGACATTTCCCTGCCATAAGGGCATACCTAAATGCAGTTAGGAGTAGGGTTATGTGATGCGTGTGCAAAACGTAAATACAGTCGTACTTACACAGATCATAAGTGTACTATATCCAAAGCCGATTATTTCACACACTTTGCGACTGGACCAACTCCACTGAAGCAGCGGGGCGTGCGCCGAGGCGCCACCGACTGCTCCGCCGTCACGCCGATACGGCGTCTGTGCTATGGAGAGCGCGTTAATGGGTGGGTTGGTTAGCTGATATATTGTGAGTTCCGGCCAAATTTGCCGAGTCGGCGCGATTCCGAGAACCACTCTATAAAAAAAGTCAAGTTACTTGCCCAATCGCCTGTCCCCAGAACATATGGCGCCATGCCACATGTCAAGCTCGATCCGTACATAACACGAGTTGATTCGTACTTAATGCGGGTTCTATAGTCAACGCAAGTGGCCGGGCCGATTGGCGGAGCGATTTGGCCGGGCCGATTGACCAATCGCCCAATCCAATTTGGAATCGAACGCGCAATACAAGTGTGTTGATGGGGTATGCATGTAGGACTTGCAGCAGGCTGCAGCGTTTTGTGTCTGTAGGCTACTAAATATATCGACTTCGCGGATTACCCGCCGACGGATTGACCGTCATGCGAATTTGGCGCCTGTCCTGTGGAGGGCAAATCGACGGTTGCGTTGGCTAGCTCCTCTTGCACATCCAACTTATTTGCATGCGGGTATAATTTTTGCGCGTGGTGCTTCCGCTTCCTCCGCGTCGGGGGTATTCTTTTCCTACATGTATTAATACATCTGCATCTGTTGCTCTCAGCCATCCGCTTTCATTTCGTACTCACGGGATGTGCTACTGTAAGATTTGCCCTTAAGACAAGTAAATCTCGTACTTAAAGAATGAACTATAATGTGGTCATCCAATTGGCTGTAATTGAATTGCCCTTATGACAGGGAAATAACGGCACATCCCTACGGACAACCTGCATCCTACTCCCAAATAACAACGTGATTCTTGGTCGGGCCCTTGGTTCTTCGCATCCTTGATCGATCAACGATCCCGATCCGTCATCCCGATCGGCAATCTCGATCCGCGAGCTCGATCCGCCATCCTTGATCTTGGTCCTCCTATTGGCGATCAAGACCCCACGCACCCACGCACGTCAACTCGTCCAAACTTGTTTCCTTTGGGTTACGTCGTTTGCCGCCACTTCCGTTAACCACTTCGCACTGATCGATCGATATGTCGATCCTCCTTCGTCTACTTCAGTTACGAACGTCAACACACTGATACCCTCGGATCGTACCGTCTCAGTCGCGTATAATTTCCTTCGGCACTTCACTACACAGGCGTATGCGTCGATCAACCATTGGCCAATTCAAGCGTTATAAGCCACGAGGGACACCTTGCCGAGGTGACTGCAGCGCTAAAACGTGGATGTGCTGTGACTGCGCAGAGCGACCTGTTGCATAAATGCCACCACATAGCACACCGATAAACGCTTTTACAACTAGGCAGATGCTATCCGACAATTGCAGATTTATGAGATTGAATTCCGCAAGTATCTAAAACAATATGGCGAGAACGGCTCGGACATTGAGGAATTCGTTACAGCACGGGTCTGGGGTAGTAATGATACAATGACAGCATACTGTCCGATGCTTCAACGATACATCTTTGTCATAAGCAATACGCCGGTGTAACTTGCAGTACATGTGTCGGAACCAAGAAGTCAAACAAAACGGCACACTCCACTTATGGGGATTACATGCTTACGCTGGTTGGATGCGTCAGCAAGGTGATGAAATTACAACGGAAATACAGAGCCACTGCAGGCAACCTGCCGCCGATTTTACATTACGAAGATAAGCATTACAGTGCTTATGTGCATGGTCGAACGTAAACGCCCCTGCGGCCCAGCAGCAAGGAACAGTGACTGGCGACGACGATGTAGACATGGTTGCCATCGATGGTGATTCTCCTGTAACTGAAGGCGTCAGAACCAGTGACGACGACACCGTGCAACTGCGTCACGCGGATTCGACCAAAGCGGACGAAGTCGCCCAGTCCAGGCTTGGAATAATGACCCTGTTATGAGTATAACGGAAAATGACAGAAAACCAGAAGAGAACGAACCCACGAACGTGGAGCAAGAGGGTGGCCGATTTGGTTCGCAATCTCTCTGGGATCCGGAACTCCGGGATGGCGATATAATGGTTGTGAAGCACCGACTAACCGGTCCCACCAACCCGCATGAGCCAAAGAAAATCGAGCCAATTTTTGAGCATGGGGTGGATCGTCAGTGTGGTTTATACATCTTCTCGAAGCGGAGGTATCTCAGCTGTCTCGTCCAGATCTACTCGAAGCGAATTTGAAATAAGCCGCCCATGTTTCGGATACCTGGCAAAGTATCTTCGCGTACGGAGGTCCCACCATTATGGCGACATACCTAAGAGCAATCGGATGCCATATACCTTCGAGAAACAAAGATGTATCGACACGTTTGAAACTCTTTCAGGCGTGACTGGTTAATTTGGAATGATTGTTCCGAACGCCCCATATGTGTACTAGGACAATTGTAGTATTCTATACGATAATCGCCAGTATTTCGTCCGCTTTCCAACTTCTGAAGCTGGATGAGAAGAGGTAGTACGCGGTTTTAAGCATACCGGTGGCTTTGATCGCGTTGTTGGTGTTCGTGCGGTATGACACGAGTGTCATACCGAACAAAATTTTGTCAGCCGCCACGTATGCAGATCTGGAGTCTGCGCACACAGGAGTAGAACCAGGAGAACGAGCGAACTCCGAACGACATGTGGCCAAGAATCCCAGAGTCAATATGCAATCGGAAATACCGGAGTCAAGAACGAAGAGATGTCGAAAGTCAAGAAGGAAGAAGTCCAAGAGTCAAGAAGGAAGAAGTCTAAGAGTCAAGTTGTGACGTGGAATCCCGGAGGAGGAAGTGACAGGGTAAAGTCACGGAGGTGATGTTTCAATGAGTCACCATTCAAAGTCCAAGTCAAGTCAGATCTCAAGATGTGTCCAGAGCGAAGAGTGGTACAAAAGTACCACGGTCACCCAGTGAGTCATGCCCACGTGCGAGGGTGTGGACCCGACGTGTTGGACGATTGCGCGTCCCGAAGATGAAGCTGGGACGTCACCCCATACAAAGATCAAGATAAAAGATGAGTGTGTGTCGAAGATCGACGGCAAGAACGCATGAGTCCTCCAGCAGATAAATCTTCTAGCCAAGATAAGAGAGAGAGAGAGAGAGAGAGAGAGAGACCAAGATAACCTTAATACCAGAATCCGTTTTGCCTCAAAACCCGCAAGTGTATCGTAATTCCGTACACGGGAGCGAGGCGAATATGGCCTGGGACCAGAGGACAGCAGCCTACCGCGTTTTTTTAGGGACCGCCCCCGGAGTTCTGACTGCCCGAACGTCGACATCCACACACACCGAGCGTGCCAGGTGATGTGTGTGGATTCTCACCCAAAAAAGTCAAGACACAGTTAGTGGGGACCCGGACTCGCACACCGGGAGTGAACCGTTCTATTCCATATTATTAGTTGGGAAGTACACTCTTTCACAGAGGAGCTTTATCCATTCCATATTAACTGCAGTCT
>AUVH01090335.1:0-11284 GCA_000443045.1 Phytophthora x cambivora | reverse complement strand
CTGGGGCATGTGGCTTCAGCAATTGACGAATGTTTCGAAGCAGGTGATACCAAAGACGTTGAAGTCTATTGCAGATTTTTATACCTTTTGTGTATGAGTGGGGTTTGTGAGGAACGTGATCTGGAGTTTCGCTGTTCAATTGAGAACCGTTTTGGAATGTTGTCAAAACTTATTTTGCGGCTACGTGATTCATCAGAAAAAGAAGTGGTAAGATATTATTCGCATTTGAAATTGTAGATTTCATAGATGCTACGGATGCTCACGCTTGTATTTTTCTGTAGACCCCTGTCCTGCTGCGATGTATTGGAAGCCTATGTGTCGACGTGCCGTCACATTGCAACATAGCAACAACTTTAACATTTACTTTCGACGAGCAGTCGCGAAGTCTCGGCAGTACAGTCACGAAATCGCTGAGCAAACTTGGAAACAGCTTGGCGGCCAATGAAGAAGTAGCGCTCTCGGCGATCGAAGGAGTATTTTTGTGCATTTATTCGATCGTCTCTGCTGCTGATCAGGTTGAATTCGAAGCACAAGATGTCGTATCTACAGCTATTCGGGCTGTCGAATTTCTCACTTCATCGTCACAAGCCCTCGGGACTGAATCGGTGGCTGCTTTACAATCTGTGATCAACACGCTGCTTCGTGCACTTGCTAGAGATTATCAACACTATAACGAACCTTTTCACGACGAAAGTGGCGTGGTCATCCTTTTAGCTGGCTATGAGCGCGTTTCTAAGGAATTTTCCAACACTAACGATGATTTGGCCCTGATGATGCTACTTGGAAGATATACGACACTCATCAACGAACTACTGTCATGTCGACAATTTGTTGAGTTAGTGTGGACAACGTACCTCAGCAACAGTCAAAAGAATTCATTCGTTACCTGGTTGTATCACTGGATGGTATTCGAGGCCTCTGATAGCCCTCCAGTTCGTGCTTTGAAATCCAGTCGCGCCATCAAACATGATCGTCTACTTGGAACTGCTGCTCGTTTGAAAGGTGCTATATTCGCAGCAATGATCAAACTGAGTGAGCATGATTCAATTTCCGAAGTCGTCAATCTTCACCCTGGGTTTGCAACAGTGCTGACATATATTTTTGCTGAGTTACGCAATGAATCGCGGCCATTTGACTCGGCTCAAGCAACACCATGGATGCATTTCCTTTGTGTTGTTGGGGAACAGTGGAGTGAAGATACTCGAATGAATCGCTGGCAGACCAACCAGCATTATTTGAGTATGATCAAAGCATTTTTGCCGCACATTAGCGTCGCAGGTCTCATAAAAGCCTGCAGCTCAGTGGAAGCAACAGAAGACACCTTCAAATGCTACGCGATACGCTTCCTTCTGCTGACTGTGAAACTTCGAGGCCACTTCGCCAAACTTGTGGCTGACTCAGTTCACGACGAATGGCACGAACTATTTCCTCTATCCAGCAATATATTGAAGTCCCCAACGTCTTTAAAGCTGACAAAATGCTGCGTAACCAGTTTGCTGGCACAACTGGCATTTGATGGAGGCCTCGTAACTTCATCCACGCAGTCACCGACGCAGCTTGTGGATCTTGTACGGGCAGTGCTGGAAGTGTATGATCGAAGAGTGACACAAGCGACATGGCACAGTATTGCATCTGGAATTTCGGACGACTTCTTGTCCTCTCGAAAATGGTGTAGCACCGTTGCTAATGCAAGTCTGGACGGGTTTGATACAACTTCGCATTATGCTCTAATTCGAGAGAGTCTACGGTTTATTCTCTTCCTCTTGAGGGATTTGAAAACGCGGATAGCATTATTCAATGCCGAGTTCTTTCATCCGCTACTGTGCGGAACTATTTTCCAAGAGGCCATTTCATTTTTAAGCGTGAGTGAGCTTGGAACCCAAATCAACGCGCTTCAACTGATAAAAAGTTTGATGGGCTCTGGAGAAGAAGATGATGGTGTCTCCGCTCCGTTGCAAACTATCCGGTCATATCAATTTGCTGCTCGGCGTGGAAAAATCGTAAAACATTGCACCAAACTTCTATTGAAGCCATACACAGATGATTTCCAACGCACGATAGTGGAATCCTTGATCCCGTATGTGAGCCAAAATATCTCTGCTAGCAATGAGATTGCAGCACTGCGTGAACACGGTGAAGGGGACTTGATGGAGGCACTGCTGGTCATGGCTACCACAGAATTTCCTCAAGTTATAGTTCAGCTTTGCCTGCAATTGTACAACTCGATTATCGAATTTTCAGTTGCCAACGCGACATACGCCGCCGAACCTTCTAATATGGAACGGCTTCGCCAAATTCGAGAGGAATCCTTGAAACAGGACACTCTTGTCAGCTCGTGTCTTCCACAAACGCTGTTTCACATCTCTCGGATGATAGGAAGATCAAAATTGAGCATTGATCGAGGCCTAGTCGAGGAGATTTGGGAAGTAACTTCGGGCGTTCTGCTTCATCCAAAGTGCTCTTTACACTTGAATCCTATGAAACACTCGCTGGACATATTGTGCTGCTCAGGGGCGATCGGGATGGAATTGCTCGCCCGCGTGGCGCATGACTGGGACGACCGGGGAAAGCGCGTTGTATTGCGTTTGACCGAGTTGACACACTGCAACTCACCATTGGTTGAGGGCACTACAGCAGAGCTTGATGCATCGATCGCAACGCTATCGATGAAAGCCATAGCGCAGATGTGTCGCTCTGACACATTGTGTGAGCGTATGAGCCGCGACTTGAATATCGGTGGTGTCGTTTTGATGGACAGTACCCACCAATTGGGCAAGTATCGCGCGCAAGTATTGAAAGCACTCCTTGCATACGAGATTACAGCTAATCGTACATCTCAACTGGCGGAGCAACTTCTAAGTCAGCTCAACGACATTTTAGTGATGAAGAGTGAGTATCGACTGCAGCTCTTTGATCTATTGCCTTCATTGTTTCAGTCGCCGGCTTTCGAGGTCGCGGATTTAAGCGACAACATTTGGAATGTATTTCGCTGTATCCTGGCTGAGATGGACTACGTCAAACACAGTTCGAGATATTTAGTGACTGTTGTTACAGCATTGGTGAACCTCTTGGACGTTTACGACGCAAGCAACATGCCTAGCGAAGTTTTATTCGATTTACAGGACTCTTTGAAGCGGCTTCTTAGCGAAGGATGCAGCTCTAAGGACAAAACTGGGAGCTGGAGCCGTATTTCAATGCTCGAGTTGCTCGTACTCGCCGGTTTAGACAAGCTGAGTGACTGTGTTGGGGAAGGTCAAGCCTTTGCTGAGCAACACAGTGAGCAGTTCTTCTCACTATGGATGGATTCCAGCACATCTCGCCACTGCAGCGTAGACAATGAGCTCAAGACACTTGTTCAAAACTCGCTGGTTTTACGCTTGTTGGATGCCGACGTTAAAGCGGATCCACTTACAACTGTGGTAAATTTCCGACCCTTTTGGCGTGTTTTGGCGAGGATGTTTGTGAGCCTTCAAGATACACAAGCGCGCTTTATCGCATCCACGATACTGCTACAGATGCTACAGAGCCCATCTAGTCGCGACTTCCGCCGCTTTGTGGCCGATACCTGTAAACTCAATTTGATCGATGTGCTATGGTGGGAAGTCTTGACTGTGGATCAGGATGTGGAGACTGAAAATCGTGAGCTTCGAGCACTGTGGTATGCGCTCCTGACCGAATTGTGCTGCAGTCGGGCGATCGCACTAGAAATCATGTCAAAAAGTTTCTTAGAGCAGTTCATTCTTCACGAGTATCAGCACCAGTTCGAAGATGAAAGGCTGCAACAGCTTCTTTGCCTCGTCTCCTCTGTGATTCGAGTTACCAGCACTTCAGATCACGGACAGTTCTTTGCGAAAGATCACGCGACCATGGAGATCCTAGCAGAGCTGTGTATTCGCACTATTGTGTCTATCTCAGACATGAACGACCCAAAGTGGAATGCTACGGAAGTTCTATGTGCTCTTGTCATGCATGAGCAAACTCTGATCGCTGTCGGCAAAGTGTGTTATCTCTATCCGATGGAGCAATTCGACTACGATTCGATAGCTCGTCGAAGCAGGTTACTAGCCATATCGGAGATGCTTTTGCAATGTGAGAATGCAGTCGCTGACCTTGTCTGCGTGCTGACCTTGGTCCTTAAAATCTGTGAATCAAAGCAGAGCATCTCAACGCTTGTTCACGCTCGAAATGCGCCCGACTGCTGGCCAATGACGGATGTACTGATCGAGGTACTACAGCAATGCATTGGAAGTGCCACCGACTCAGCAAACCGCTATCTGCGACCCATAGTGCTCACGACTACTCGTCCCGATGATTTCCTGCCGTATGAGTTGCCAACAGAACTGCACGCACAAGCAACAGTGTTGACCTTACGACTTGTCCATCTTTGCGTCGGCGATTACCATTTTGCTCAATCTTTGGAAACAGACATGGAGTTACTACCTCAGCTTGTAGCATGTCTAGCATCATCAACCTGGGAAGTTGCGGGTGCTGCGGCTGCGGCATTGAGCACTTTGATTCGCTGCGCACCCGACTGGAATGACTCGCTGGATAATAGTTTTGGGAGTCTAACGCGATACATGTGCGACCAAGGGGTCTACCGATGGCTCGACTGTTTCTCAGCCATGGACACGCAGGTAGTGTGTCGCTTGTCACCCCCGAGTATGTTTCCATCGTGTTTCGTGCTCCTGCTGCGCTGGTTACGCTTTTATTCCGTGAACTTGTCGTTGCTTAGTGATTTTCAACCTGTTGAATTTCAACCGGGCGAGTCGGCACCGAGCGACTTGCATGTGAAATTAGTTGCGGACATACTGGAGCTTTTGTTATACATTGTGTCCAACTTCCACTCGGAAATCTACAAGAATGACAATAGTGAGGCGGAAGAGAGCGAACACGCGATATTTCTGCAGTCGCTGTTGGCGCTCTGCCAACGGCGACCCCAAAGTCAGCCAGGTGCAAAACTAGGCAGTGAGAGCGACGCGTGCATCGTTTCGAGCAGTCAAATTCGCAGCCGATCTCTTGCATTGGTGCAGCTATTGTGCTCTTTGGATTTACCACGCACATCGTCCGTTGAGGTGTTTGCGAATTCCCGGCAGATGTTGATTTTAATGATGATGGTCGAGCGATCGGCTTCCGAGATCGAGCAAAGCGCGGCGGCGCAGTTGATCGAAGAGCTCGCGCTAAAGGACGTGATTAAAGACTTGTTGATACGCAACACATCGCTGCTTTCTCGCTTGGGCGCGTGGTTAGAAATCGAGGCGTTGCAGCTCCTCGCAGCAGCTATTTTTCAGAGATTAGCCACGCCATCGAGCAAGGGTTCTCGCTCTGCTCGACAAAGCGTCTTCGGATTCTCACCAAGTGCTCAGCAGCAGCTTGCTCACTTTCTTTTTGTCGGATTGGGGCAAAGAAGTAAAAATCTTGACGATCTACCGAGCCACTCTGCGCTGCTGCTTAAAAATGTCCGCAGGATCAAAGTTGTCGTGACTCAACAAGAAGAAAATGGTCGATCAAGTCCCGTGGATAGTACTTTAGTAGTTCACTTGAAATTCGAGATTGTGCTTAAAAGTGGGCTATGTATTCGAGAATTCGAGTACAGCATCAAATTTCGCAGTGGGAGTAGTTCGAGCAGTCACGAATTCCTCGCCGAACAACCAGTCGGCATGATTCGGTGTACTGTGACTGCGTGCAGCTCGGTCGGGGGCGGTGACTCTAGTGAGAGCAAGTTCGAAATTGTTCCCGGTTTTGGCTCCTTCGTCCATTCCAGTGACTTCGTGACACTGCGAGTTTCGGAGAATCCCAAGGCCCAGTCTCCATCGACACGGGGAGTTCTATCACGATTGTTAAGACAGGAAACGGATGCGTTGAGCCTTGAGCTGTTCGACGCATTATCGAGCATTGTTACCGAGTTCTGTAAGGACTTTTTGATTTTTTGTGATCCAGTTATTGACCTGCCAGAGCAAATTCTGTTTGTTCTCGCGACATCCGCGACCTTCTCGCCCGATGGGAAAATCGATATTGCGTGTCTGGAAGCCTTGCGCACGTGGTTTCCAAGTAAACCGACGATCAGCAGTTTGAAATCGAGTGTTTCTCCTCTCTTGCGATTGATTCAAAGCCTGCGCCAGTTACCTTGTATAGGCGACGACGTTGTTGAAGCGAAGCAAATTATCTCACGTGACAACTACGTTCCTACCTCGACTCAATTCACTTTTCTGGAGACGTTCGTCCAACTTATTGCGTCCGTCGAAGCGGGAGAGTATTCTGCAAACTGTTTGAATACCTTGTTCATGGAGAATTCCGACTTGCTACTCTACCTATGCGCCCAGTTTAAGCCAAATCAAAGTTCCTACGCTACATTCCTTGCGTTGGTGGCCATCGCTATCCGTGGAGAAGTGGTGCATTGCCAGTCATTCACCACATGGAGCGCACAGAATTTGCTTCAGTCCGTGTTTGATGCTGGCATTCGCCAATCCGCTGGACAGTCCGAACAAGAACAAGGCGAGCTCATCTGCTTCGCAGCTTCCGTTGCTGTTCGGTTAGCGCGTTGTCCGGGGATCGACCGTAATTCAGTGAATGACGCTGATAGTCTTCAATATTTCTCACGTGTAGCTTTCGAGCTGTTTGCACGGCATCAATGGATCGACTGCTTTCCAACCGAAGCGGCGAAAGACCTGATCGTTGCTTGTGGATTTTTCTGTGACGGACTGCTCAAGTCGGTAGCGGTGGGTGCGGATACACGAGAGAGTGAGCGTTTTGCAGCATTGTTCACTGCTTTCGACGTGCCTGACGATGGTCTGACGATCGTAGAGACCCTTCTCATGTTTCTTGGGCAGCCTTCAACAAACGACCTCGATGGACAAGTCGCCTTCGACAGCATTGATCGTCTGGCGGCGAGCGTCTTGGCCTCTCTTGTTGAAAAACTCCCTTCTCGAGCAAAACTTGAACTGACATTGCTAGAATTACTGGACCGTCGTAGTAACACTTTGACGAAAACCCCACAGATCAATGGGAAACACTTTGAAGAGCAGTGCCTCATGGGCATAAGGAAATGCATCGGACTAACTCGCTACGACTTTCAGAGCGAACTGCACGCCGTTCAGCTCACATATTACTCGTGTATTCGAGCCGGCGTTCGAACCGGAATCATCCCTCCTCAGTGCAGTGGTGTCTTCCAGCGCTTCGACCAGGAACACCTTCTGCCGACTGAAAGTGGGCAATGGCATCTCGATCAAATGGGGCTGGCGGATCAAATGCGCCGTCGCCATTCCCATTTATACCGAAGCAGCGACGAGAACCCAGTTACTTGGTCCAGCAAGAGCGTGGCAGTGGAAGACTCGAGGCTGGATTCTGAGCTCCGGGAGTTGATACTGTACACGAACGAGCACGCCGAGTTGCTGTCGGTGCTCACAGTAAACCGCAAGAAAGCGATGACTACGGCCATTAGAGCCGCGACTCGCAACGCTCGGGTGTTGATGGCGTTCCACGCCATGACAAGCATCGCTCTCGATTTCTATGTCGACGCAGCGAAGAAGCTCCAACACAAGAGGGAAGGAACTGAGCGTGGAGGCAAAACTACTGACCACCGTTCGCATCGATTGAGTCAATCTGCTACTCTTGATACTGCACACCAAACCACGTTTCTCGAGTGGCTGCTGCTTCTGGAAGAGCTGGCAGGGTTGCTTTGTGCGGGGCTTCACGAGCTCGATGCGATGTACTACACAGATATCGCACGCCAATTCCGCTCCCTTATCCTCGATTTGCCTCTGTTTCTCCGCAAAACACAACGTTTGGGGACCCATTCACGACAGCAGGCGCTCATGCTTTTCCTCGACAACCTCCATCGATTACTCAAACGCGCGACAAATCGCAACGAGCTGCGGGTTGTTGCCGCTAATGGGTCAGGTATCGTGGACCAAACGAAGGGGATCCGAGCGCGTCTCCGCGATCTCGATGTGCCCATATCAACGTCGCTAGGAACTCTCTTAGAGTCTCCGCACGGTATGGAAAACCTATCCAGGGCTCTCGTAGCGATGCAGTACATGTGGCGACGGGTAATGGGAACCACAGCTCTGGAGAAGGCGATGACCAGCTCGAAAGAATCGATTAGCCTGCTGAAGAAGCTCACGGAGAAGTTGGTCAAGTTCCTTCATATCTTGCAGCGTCCTATGATGGTATTCCAAGCTGGTTTTAACAGTCAGCGACAGACCGAGGACTTTGACAGTCCGTCCGCTGTCTTGAACAGACCGCAAACGGTTGACTCCGTGATCACGGACCAATCTCAAAGCAGCAATGGACGCGAAGCTGTTGCGTTACCTGGCAAAAACCCGGAGTTGCTGTTGTCTCGCTTCCCGTTCACGTCGTCCGAGCTTCTTTTGGACCATTTCGGGTGGGAGTGCCTTGGCGCAAAGCGGGTAAAACAACTTGTCAAGCATACGAGTGCTGCGACTGAGGTGCTAAGATCGGCCTTTGACGTCGATCAAGACACAGTAGAGCGGATGTCGGTCTTGGAGCTGGCCGAGCACTTCCATCGCCTGGAAGGAGCGAAGACGTTGTTCGACGTCCTTGACCAACTCCGACAATTGCCGCTGGACGATGAGTTGCCATTCTCGCATCTGCCTTGTGTGGCGCATGACAGAATGGAAATAAGTCTCTGGCGGTTGATGGTACGCCCAATCCAGCGAGTAAGACTCTTTCACTTGCATCAACAGATGCAGCGCTTCGTGGCGAGCGACTACGGCAAACGCCAAGTCCTTCTAAACAGATACCGACTCGCCTCACCGCAGCGACCAGCTATGGCCAGCGCTTCACGGGATCAATTTGACATTCAGGGAGCAAACGCCACGAAGTTTGGGACCAAATCTCGCGAATCTTCCGCTTGCACCAGAATCTGCACAATGCCATTTCAAAAAGAACAGCGCATTGTTGCTGATCGATCGGCGCACAAACCTCCAGTCCCTCCCACGCCAGTTGACGGTCCATCGACATCATCACCTTCACCCAAAGTGATCATTTCGGAGTCGACTCTCAAAGTTTGCGATGGAATTTTGAGTCCCGACCCATTCTCGGATGATGCAGCCATGATCCTCCTTCGCAGGAAGCTCGAGGCTCAAAAACGAAGACGAAGCAGCTCGTTAGTCCGCGTGTGGCAATCAGGATCGAGTCGATCGGCGATGTACCGAAACGATAGACGGGAGAGTGGCCTCATTGATAGGGTATTTCGCTGGTTCGTCTCGCTTGGAGCGCGATTGATGCTACTGATCGCGTTTTGGCGCCAAGAAGAGCTACGGACAGACCTACAGGACCCGATCATGGCTCGAGCATTTGACGATTCACCTGAGCGCGACGAATACTATCGATTGTACCATGCCAAGAAAGGTCTTGGCGAGCTTGTGCGAGTGTGGATGCCGACGAGTGGCAGACTTGGACTACTGCTCTGGCAGGAGCGATACTACGCGCTGGGCGGCACAATGCTTAGTATCGCCATAGCGTTATGGCTGCCGAGTTTGGTGTTTCCTGACTCCGGTACTGACGCAACATTATCCAACGCCTCAAGCCGAAACACCGTCATGACGCGGATCGTTTACACCTACGGCGTAGGGATCTTTCTACTGTCTGCGGTCTCGATTGTGCGAATTGCACGAAGTACGTTGTTGGTACATGTACTTCCATCACGAAATACTTGTGTGTGTTTCTGACTTCGCTTGTTGTGTACCACCAGATCGTTTTGTACTGCTAGAGCAAACGCGGTTGCGTCTCCGACCTGTATCCCGATACTACCAGAACGTATTGGCCGTGATCTCCATCGCTATCGAGCTTGTTCAGCTCAACTCGTTGGCATTCGACTCGGCCGTCGAATGGGACGACACGGACCAGCTACCAGCCGTGTTGCAGTGGCTCGGGAATCAAGGCATCACCAAGTTCGGGGTGTCGTCTGTCTCGGAGCTCCAAGCGCTAGGCGTCCTGCTGCTGCTGCTGTTGTGGTTCCTGCTGCTGAAATGTGCCAACAAGTTCCAAGAAACGAGCGCGCTGCTGCATCGAGTACTGACGAAGGATCTGCCGGCCCTCGTTCATGGTTTTCTCTACATGGGCACGATCTCGGTCTTTTTCTCGTATCTCGCGTGTATGGACTGCTCAGACACGCACAGCTCGAGCTTCAGCAAGTGTCAGTCCGAGCCACAGACGCCGCCGTTCCTGATCGCACACCAAAACGTCAAGTGCTGGACTGCAGCGCATCGGTGGTACGCGTTTCTCGGGATGTGGGGAATCACCTTCTTCCTGCCTATCGGGTTGTTGGCGCACGGCATGAGCCACGTCTTGTTCCAACGCGAGACGCTCGATATCAAGTACGCTCCAGTGCTGCTGCTGGTTGCTCAGCTGGTCAAGGCAGGAGCTGCCACGGCGCAAGCGTTTTTCCCATACGACCCCAAGCTCCTCGCGATTCTCGGAGTCATCGGCAATGGGGTGCTGCTGGTGCTGACGTTGGCGATGCGTAGCTGCTCTCTTTGGTACATCAAGTACGTCAAGTGCAGCATCTACGCGGCGTCGTGTTGGGCGTCGCTCGGTGCCATCCATCGACTGCACTACGCGGCGCAAAGCAGCACTCGGTCGCTCAACATGATCTACTTCGGCTGGCTCAGCATCGGGCTGGTCACCGCAGCAGCCATTCTGCTGCGAGTGTGGCTGCGTGCTCAAGCCAAGTACAAGGACGCCGAACGGCATTTCGCAGCCCAGCAGCGATTGCTCAGCGCCGGCAAGTCGACAGGTGAGGTCGACGCAGGGGAGCTCAAGTTCCTCAAAGCAGCGCAGAAGCACTCGCGCGACGATCTCGTCCGAGCCGCTTTCATCGAGAACGCCAAGAAACTCAATACGTCCAACCCGCCACCAGCGCTCAAGGAGTTTGTGACGAAAGCAGGAGAACCGCTGGAGGGCGATAGCGTGCGAGGAGCTCAGTTCATGCGGAGCGCACAAGTGTCGGCCAAGAAGCTGCAAACCCTGCGCAGGCGACGGTAGTTAGTTGGCTACGAAAGTGTCTGCAGGGTCGACGGTCTCACATGTATCAACTCAACTACGTTTATATGCTCGGGCTGTCGTGCAGCGCGTCGAGCTCGGGGAAGCGTGCGCGCAGCCACCGACAGAGGTAGGCGAAGACTTCGTCCCGCTCCGGGTCCTCGAAGACGCTGTGGAAGACGCCGTCGAAGACCTTGAACTGCTTGTCCTCGTTGGCGAGTTTGGTGAAGAAGTTCCTGGTCACGCCCTGGTCGGCGACGTGGTCCTCCGAGCCGACGAGGAA
>AUVH01090183.1:0-11533 GCA_000443045.1 Phytophthora x cambivora | reverse complement strand
ACGGTGCCGAAGTCTTTCCTGATCAGTTCATTCATATCGGTTGCCTCTTTGGAGCCTCTGACGAGCTACAATTTCAGTGCTTTGGCTCTTAACTCGCGTTCACTTTGCAACTTTGCGCCCATCGTCGGGCCAGAACGGATGTTTCGCACAACCAATGTATCGGCTCCTGACATGCCGAAGCTAGCGAGGTACAAGACTACGGGTGGCGGAATCACCATGACTATAATTAATCCTTATGATACCGGAGGCAAAGATATCCAGAGTTATCGGCTATACTATAAGGAAAATGTGGACGCAAGCCAGTGGCAGCTTGGCTACAACGGTTCCAAGCACCAAGCTACAGTCGCCCACTTAAAACCTACCACCAGTTATGCCTTCAGGGCGTCTGTCAACAATGGCTATTTTGACTCGGTGAACTCGTCGATACTAGTGGTTAGAACCACCGACAAGTCACCCCCTGGGGCATGCGACCCAGCTCGAAATGTTAGCGCGTCAGGGGGTATGCTGGAAGTCTCGTGGGATGATCCGCCTGACGACGGTGGTGAAACAGTCACATACTATTACGCTACGATCGCTTCCCATTTGGATGGGTCCGGGAGAATGGGTGTGAAAACGACCACAAAATCATGTGTGTTTTATCGTTTGCTAGCTCAATCGAGCTATGATGTGACGATACGAGCGGGTAACACGTATGGTTACGGTCCGGAAAGCGCTATTGCAACTTTTGACACGACGGGTGTAACGCCGCCGACCGGTGAAATTAAAGTGAATGTCGAATTGACGAGTGGAGGAGCAGCTTCAATTTCTTTTGATGAGCCTATTGATTTAGGTGGCGTCGATCAAAGTCAAATGACGTACAATTTCTACCTTGATCGGGACAATATCGTCAACATTTCTTACTCGACGTTGAAAGAGTTTCCTGTAAGCAGCATTGGCACGTCAAGGCGATTACTAGATGGACAATTACAGACCTCAGAGATTTTTTCAAGCGTTCTGGTGGGAGGTATGGACCCAGAAACGTTGTATGGGCTACAAATCCAGCCTCTCAGCAGCTACTTAAGCGGCGAAATTTCCTCATCTTTCGCTGTTGCAACAACTATCCCCACCATTCCAAGCGCCCCGGTAGGTCTCAAATACGATAGCGTGACGGGTGGATCAGTTTCGCTTTCATGGGGGGAACCAGCTGATTTGGGTGGAGTTCCTTTGAATGGGTATTCATTGTACATTTCCAACGTGTCGAAAAGCGGTCCATTCACTAGTAAAGGGGACGATCTCCAGACGACGGGTATGACAATTTACGGGTTAGTGCCGAGCTCGAAGTATTGGGCTTATGTTAATGCGTCAAATGACATCGGAACATCACCTTCAAGTACTGTCATCCCGTTCACAACGCGAACCATAAGCGCACCAAGTTCTCCTCGAAATCTCCAAATTACGTCAGTGGGGTTTGATTCTATTGAGTGTGTGTGGGATGCCCCAAACGACTTCGGTGGAGATATAATAAATGGCTCCATCGTAACTGCGAGAGAGATTGATTCTTCGACAAGCCCCATAGAATTTCCCGTGTTTGGTTCGTCTGCTGACTTGACTGGGCTTAAATCGGATACAGCATACTCCATTTATGTGGTAAGTATTTTGGTCGTACCAGAGCTTCGATTTAAGATTCTCACTCTTTATAATTTGCCGATTATCTCTTTTTTTCCTTTCAGGTAGCACTTAACACCCTCGGTGACCCCAGCCCCGCTAGTGTGACAAGATACGCTAAGACTTCATCTGGTCCAGAAATTATATCGAAGCCACAGATCGGGTGTGGTAAGTAGAACTATTGTCAACCTAATTGTTGTTTAAGCTACTGACGCTCTGTTTTGGTTGGCTTCGTTGACAACAGTATCGGTCAACAGTGTAGAGCTCCTTTGGTACCCATATCCTGCTGCGTCGACCTACCACGTTTTTCGCGATGGAACGGATATTGGCACCACAACAAGCTCGATGTTTACAGATACTGGGGTGTTCACCTCACTGACATCCTATACAATTCAGACTGCTTCCTTAGCTGGGTCGAGTGAACCCGTCGTGGTGACGACAATAGATCCACACTACACCACTGCTGACGTTCGTTGTCAAGGGAAATCCGGTCATATCACTGAGCTCGACTACGCCAACAGCGTATCGAAGCTGTGGCGTATCGATCCGACGTCTCGATATGCATACATTACCCTGAAGGTAAGCTGCTTAGACAAACTTGGATATCTTGCAAGGTCCGACTGACTTCTACTCTGTTGTGTAGTTTTCCTCCTTCTCTCTCGAGTGTGACCACGATTACGTGGAAATTCTTGACGCAGGATCATCAGTAAGCTTGTGGAAGGGGGGTTGTGTGCGAACCGGGCGCTTTGTCTTTCGAGCAGAAAGCTCGGTCATTGTAAGATTTCATAGCGATGACAGTGTTACGCAGAAGGGCTTCGAGTTAACGTACGAGATCGATGGCGATTCTGAAGGTACACGCATTCCTCCTCCAGGAGGAGCCTTGGTGTGCTCTGGTCATGGTCGCAGCCAAAGCGATGGCACCTGCAAGTGCAGCGTCGGGTTTACAGGCGAAGGCTGCAACAATCGTGTGGTGTGTTGCTCTGATCCTAGTCGGTGTCACCACCCCGTTTGTGACATGGATCCGGCAGACGTTATTGTTGTGTCTGGAGAGTTCGGTGATGACGTCGAAGGAACAGGTCAATTGATGAATGCAAGCGAAAAGGGGACTGCCTCCAAGGCGGTAAAGACGATTTCTCGAGCTGTCGAGTTAAGCACCCGTGGGAGTGCTATTCTGGTTTACCCTGGGTCGTATTCCGGCTTGTTGAACCGAGATCTGAAAATCAGCTCCTCGAATTTGACAATTACTACGTTGAAAGGACCGTTTTGGACTACTATCGACTGTGAACAGGCATCGCGTTTTGCTCAGAGCAATTCGTCGATCTTAGTAGTCGAGGGACTCAGCGTACAGAACTGTATCGCAGCTGATGGAGGCGTTTTTAGTATCGCTGATGGTAATTTCACGGGGGAAAATATGCTCATCACTAACTCCAGAGCCGTTGAGAGGGGTGGTGCGTTGTATACAAGCGGTAGCAACGTCACTCTAGATCACGTGCGCATAGTGCAGATCTCAGCTGGTGCTGACGGAGGGGCATTGCATTTTGTGGACTCGAATGTCTCCATGATTTCCTCCAACGTGACGCAAAGTACTGCTCTTCGCGGTGGAGCAGTAGCTCTGCGAGGAATTAGCTACTTGTCCACAACCGATACCACCTTTGAGGACAATAATGCAACTGGAAGTGGAGGCGCGGCTTATGTTAATGGGGATATCTCGCTTGATGGCGTCCTGTTGCTGAAAAATAAAGCTCCGAATGGGGGTGGGCTTGCAATGGATAACGGGATTCTGACGATGAAAAACTGCGTCATTGGGAACAACAGCGCCGCGATAACTGGTGGGGGGTTGTTGCTAAGCGGCGCGTCAGCAGTGATCGCCACAGGTACCTCCATCCACACCAACGATGCTGGTACAAACGGTGGAGGTGTGTATGCTTCAGGTGCCATCAATGTTACTTTTGACAAGCAAATGATTACCCCTTCTACAGTTATTGGGAACACGGCGTGTAAGTATTTTACATATTATTTTTCTTCGTCACGTTACGTTCAACGTATGTTTACTAATTACGTTTATGTAGTGCGTGGAGCTGGGATGTATATTTTCGAGTCGAATGCAACATTGGGGGGTATTGAAGTGGTGAATGGATATGCAAACGAATCTGCTGGTGGGATCGCGATTGTGGATAGTGATGTTGCATGGTCAAATGTCCTTATTCAAGATAACGAGGCTTTAGAAGGAGGTGGGCTAGTGCTGACGAGCTCGCGTTTGATTTGCAAAGGACCTGTCCTTCTCACAAACAATATAGCAGAGGACGGGGGTGCTATATGGGTGAATTCAAGCACGATGTCAGGTGTTGTAGGAACTCGCTGCTTTTCCAACAACGCTACTAAGAGTGGCGGCTCCATTTTTGTAGTCGGGAATACAACTGTGGAGAGCGTGGAGCAAACTTTGAACAAAGCTCCGCGTGGAGGATGCATGTATATGGAGAATGCAACACTCTCCCTTGCAGAGTCGAAGCTTACAAGTTGTGTGGCTAATGTATCTGGAGGAGGGATATGGGTATCTGATAGTAGTAATATTACGGTTAGGGACGTCTCCGTGGAACTAAGTACAGCTCCGGACGGAGGGGGGCTGTATATAAGCGCGAGTTCTGTAGTAGGTGACATGATGATTGAATCCTGCATCGGAGACTACTACGGAGGAGGTATGTACCTGACAGGTGTCACGACTGTCTCTGGAGTTGATGTTGTCAATTGTACCGCGAAAGAAGGTGGAGCATCATACACAATAGACTCGCATCTTGTCATGGAGAAGTGCCGTCTAGAAAGTTCACACGCGTTCGACAAGGGAGGTGGTATCTATGCAATAAGCGCTTCCATTGACTTGAAGGAGTCTAAAGTGCAAGATTGCTGGTGCGATTCGTTGGGCGGAGGCGTCTACCTTGACTTCTCGACTATTAACCACGACGGCGCTACCGTTGAGTACTGCAACGCAACTGCTGGAGGAGGTCTGTACTTGAATGAAAGTGATGTATTGGCGTTAACTCGGTCATCGTCGTCACAGATTTCAGAGAACCAGGCCACCAGTTCGGGTGGAAACATTTTTCTTGATGATCTTTCATCTGTCGAGAACTTGGTTGTGTCCTTCGGATCCGCAGAAAGCGGCGGTGGGATATTACTTAATGGAACCACGGCAACAATACGAGGGTGCTCGGTTGTGAACAACTCAGCCACCTTTGGCGGAGGTTTGTACGTACAACCCAACTCGGTATGCATGCTGACAGACTCGATTATTTCGATGAATTTAGCATCAGAAAGCGGTGGTGGTATTAGCATTCTTGACTCAATGATTATGCATGACGGGCTTTCAATTTTGGCGAATACCGCTCCATCGGGCGGTGGAGTGTTCGTGACGGGAACATCATACATAAAAAATCAGAATGGCACTTCTTCGCAAGCGCTTCTCCAAGACAACACCGCAACGTATTCAGAGCTGACTGCAGGACACGGAGGTGGGCTATACGTTGCGCCATCGAGTCACGTGGATGCCAGTGGGCTTGATATCATAGGTGGGTCGGCTAATCGAGGCTCCGGGGTATTCGTTGACGGCGCAGTACTTGCTCTAAATGACTCGTTGATACAAAATGGCAATGCGTCCTTTGGCGGCGGCATGTGTATGGTGGCTGTCAGCAGTGTCATAGTGTGGAATTGTTCGTTTATGGGTAATTACGCATCCCAGTTGGGGGGTGCTATCCAATCTAGCGGAGACAACGACGTCAGCAATACCCTGAATCTAAACAACTGTTCACTTGTCGCCAACACGGCAAGCATTTCGGCTGGAGGTATGAGTCTTACAACGACAAATCTCACTGGGTCCGACAATGTCCTGAGGGAAAATGTTGCGGTCAACTCATCGGGTGGAGGCATCGCGTTCCATAACCAAGGATCAGCAACTCTTACTAACTGGAAGCTCGTTAATAACACGGTACAAAATAACGCTACCGGACGAGGAGGCTCGATTTTTATCGCAAGCGGTGCGACCGTCACGATAGCAGACTCACACGTTATGAGTAACGAAAACGCTACCAGGATGCTGAGCGGTGGCCTAATTTACGTTGAAAACGCAGCCTCTACTTTAGTTGTGGCTAATTCTTCGCTAGAATTCGGCCAGTCGTATTCTGGCGGGTTGATTTATTCTGTAGATGCCTCTGTGCACATACAAAATTCGACGTTGCATCGTGGGTATGCATTTAACTTTGGAGCTGGGATATTTGCCGTGACAACCGTGTTGGACATATCGGATAGCATATTCTACGACAATTTTGCTTTCTTTGGTGGAGGTGGGATTTTTATAAAAGACGGAGGCGAGTTGACAGTTCGCAACTCCTTCTTTGATTCCAATGCTGTTCAGGACAGCGGCGGCGCGATATTTCTCAACCCCGGGGCGGCCATGAAATGCGTGATATCCGATTCAAATTTTACGCGCAACAGGAACGCCGGCCCGGGCTCAACCATCTTTGTTGGTAGAAAGAATTACGCGAATCTGACGGGTTGCTTCATCTACAATAACGGCGGTGAGTCTACCGATGGGGGATCTCTTAGCGTGATTGATGCGAGTGTGGACATCAACAAGTCGGTATTTGAAGCAAACACCGCGACAAAAGGAGGTGCAATTCAGATTAGCCGGTCGGCCAATATTTCAGTAAGGGATTCGACTATCCGAAGTAACCATGCTACAATCGAGGGTGGAGCCCTGCATGCCTCTATCAGAGCGGTTGCTACATTTACAAACTGCAAAATTGAAAGGAATATCGCTCATGACGGTGGTGCCGTGTATGGAATGGGGTCAGCTAGTATAACATTGGCGAGTACCAACTTCACAGAAAATAACGCTAGCTCATTTGGAGGTGCAATTTCCATGAGAGGAAGTGCAATATTGACTGTTACCGACAACGTGTTCGAAGGAAATGGAGCCTACACTGGCGGTGCGATCTCAATCCAGGATAACGCATCTCTTTCAGTCACAGACAGTACTTTTCAAGAAAATAACGCTACTGACTTCGGAGCTGGGGTTTATATCAATAAGGAAACGGAAACGGAGACGCAAACGGTATTTTGCAAGTCGTCAAGATTTGGGAATCATTCGGCTGTAGCTGGAAACGATATTTACTGGGTTTACTATCCGTGGTTTACTTTTGACTGCACCGCGTGCTCGACACTTACAGGAGGTAACACCCTTCAAGTGTCCACGAGTGCTATGACTGTTACGCCGGGATGGTGGCCTGCCAGTGTAACAAGTGGAGTGAGTGTAGGAGTTCAAATATCGACGAATTCAAGCTCCGGGTCTCTGACGTCGACTACAATTCGACGGCTGGCATCGGGCTCCACAGCAGATACGACAGAAAGCCTCGATTCAAGTTTAATTAAGCCTAACTCGACAGTACGCTGGCCCACTGTTGTAGTGCGCGATTACTATGGTGCGATTGCGAGCTATGACAACGTGACGTGCTGTCGAGCTGCACTAGCAAGCGACGAAACTGCTCACTTTACTTTTAATCCAGCAGCGTGGATATTGGTTGACGAAGGTTACATCGTCTTTGAAGGCGCCGAGGTGCTCTCCGACTTCAGGGATACTCCTTATCAGCTAAACGTTAGCTGCACACTCTCGCCGGTGGTTCAATCCTCACTTCTAGTTGGTATCACAGTCGACAGGTGCAATCCTGGCTACGAAAACGTCCGTGGGTACGTCCGCTACTGGAAACGGGTACTAATGTTGTTTTGTGCTATCGCCACTTACCGCTACCGTTTTGGTATATGCTAGGCTTTGCAAGCCCTGTGTGAAAGGGAAATACAGGTAAGCGTCCAGTGTATGTTGCCATCCGACCGCGTTAGATTAGTTCAGGCTCTTAACTCCGACTGCGACGTTCCTTGACCTGTAGTTTGGATGGCGGGAAGTGTTATTTATGCCCCGCAGGGGCTACCTGCGAGGGAAAAGATGAGAGCGGTACGACAATTGGAGTCGTGTTCCCTCAGCGGCAGGAGGGGTATTTTATGGCGAAGACTCGCTCGACATATGCCACTTCTCACTGTGATAGCCCCGATTCATGGCCGTTCGATGACCCATGCAAGGCGATTAATCAGACCAACCTTGCCGATCGCCTTCTCAATTGCTCAGGCGATGCAGAGAATTTTGACAAGTTTTGGGGCCGCAACAGAATTTTCTCGTGCCTCTCGGGAAATGAGTATTACGCGTGTGATGTAAGCCTGGCGTCCCTTTTCATTGATGCTTAAGTGTTATTGCTGGACTGCTGACTGCTTATACACGTACTCTTTTGCTGTATATACACTCTATATAGACAAATACAGCGTGTGTCGAAGCACCGAATGTCTCCGTCAGCACGGCGTCAGTCCAATCGACAGATCAGTGTGCTGTTGGATATACAGGAATCGTGTGCGCCACATGTGCCGATGGTTACTATAAGGGGTCTAGCGGGACATGCAAGCGTAAGTGTTCAGCCTATTCACGGTGTTACATTAGTTGATGACTCATGTTTTCTTTCTTGCAGTATGCCATGATCCCAACGACCCTACGGTTCAACGAACTACACACCTGCTGGTCATGCTACCTCTTGTCGTTGCAGCAGTAGCATTCGTGTTCCTCTGCTATCTTTTTACAAACGCAGCTGAACAACGAGTTGTGAGCCACGCTCAGGCTGCTAAACGGTTCCAGATCTACCGTAACCAGTCCCGGTCGCGAGCGTTGCTGCTGGCAGCAAAGGCGAGGATTGAACGAAAGGCTTACGCAATGATGCAAGCAATTGTGACGCGCTTAAGGTCCAAGCCACCACTTTTCCATATTGAGCGTAGGCATTTTCACGTCCCATGGAGTCCGGAGAAGCTTAAAATCATGCTAGGATTCTTCCAGGTCATGGGTAGCTTCAAGGAAGTGTACGAGATCCCGTGGCCCGACAAAATGAGCCATCTCATGGATATCTGCTCGTTGGCGGACTTCAACTTCGTGGACACGACAGCCGCCGAATGTTTATTCAAGCGCGATTACTTTGCAAACTACCGGTAAGTTGTTTCTATTGCTCTCAATTTTTCTACTGGACACAACGTTCCCTCCCTAACATCATGTTGCAACAGCCTAGCTTTGTTTGCTCTACTTGGAATGTTGGCACTCGTGTTTTTGGTGACGTTTTGGGGCATTTTGAAATATCGCGTCAAGCTGTCAACATTACCGCGACACTGCGTGAGTTGCGGTCTTCCAGTATTCGCCTTGGAACACAGTTCGCCGAATCTCCTAGCGCGACGTGCAACGTTGCTGACCAAACTCAAGATGGAGCAGAAATTGCGATCTGAAAGTGTCGAAAAAACCGAGTCGAACTTACTTGCACGGGTGAAGTCCAGCTTCTCGATGTCTTCGAACCAAGCATTTGAAAGAGCAAACTCTTCGCGAGTTGTGCAATCAGTCGTACGTGCGCTGAATTGGGTGGATCGAATCACTCAACTCCCAGCTTCGGTATCGACACATAAGCCGCGGTGTCCGACATCCCAGCGCATCAAAAACGAGGTCCGGGACATGGTCGTGCACAGGAATATTCGTCTTTGGCGAGCGCGTGTCTGGATGCGCCTCTACTATAAGGCCTACCAAAACAGGTGTATCAAGTTGTTCTTCTGGTAAGTACTGCCTTATGCCCTCTACGTGTAGGCTGGTACTGATGGATTGTTGTTTCAGGGTGTTGTTGCTATTCTACCCAATGTTGTGTCAGCGCGTGATCGGAACTTTCTACTGCGACGAAGTGGGAGAACATTACTATTTGAGTCTCGATCGCAGCACTCTATGCTATGAAGGCACTTGGTTGTACTATCTTCCAGTTAGTATTACACTCGTCGTCTTCTGGGTCTTCGGTACGTTCATTGATGTTACCATTTTTTGCGTGGTAGCGTCCAAACTAACGTCTGGGGGTACTGTATACAATAAAATTATCGCCGCAGGAGTTCCGCTATTGTTCTGGGTGATTATAGCGATGAAGAGATCACGTGGTGTGAGCGATACTATCCTCCTGATTACCGATTCATCGCAAGACGCGCTAAAACAGAGCTTGCTGCTGAAGATGCGGATCGATATCGCTGATCACGGCCATATCGTCAACGAAGAAGAGATAACGCTCTTCGAGACGGAAATGCTAACTCATTTCTTGTGCGACAGAAACTTGAACGTAAGGAACTTCAGCTCACACGTTATCTCCCGGTGCTTACGTCAGGCGTCTTGTGTAGGAACCAAGCACGGTCGCGCAAGTGGGCTTTATCTATCACTCATGTAAGTTCATGGAGCTGTTTTCGTCGTTATCACCAAATTTTAATCTCTTTCGTTCAGATGACACGCACTTCTGGTGGTTCGAAGTCTGGGACCTTGGTCGCAAGCTCTTGCTGAACTGTGTCATCAGTCTTCTGGCAAAGGCTGGCGCGAATCGGATTATTTGCGGCCTTGTCGTCATGTACGCGTGCATTCAACTTACACATGATATCCTTTTTGCGATTTCTTTCTGGCTGCTAACCATTGATTGCGATGTGTCCAGGCTCGTGTATCTCTCCGTAATGCTGTTTTACCAGCCATTCCGAGAGCGCTCTGACAGTGCACTTGCTGGAGTGACTAACATCCAGCTCTTCATCACCTTGTTCTGTACGCAGAGCTCCTCTGTCAATTGCTATGAAGGATATTTGGTAGTGATGACTAACCAATCGCTTCCACTCTGGGTAACACTTGTAGGTGGTTTGATCTTGAAGATGGGTGCCCTCTACCTTGACACGCGCGTAGTTCAACTGGTGACCAGTGTAGCTATCGTTTCGAACATCTTGACATTGATTTATGCGGTTTACAGCATACTCAGTACACCCTGGAAGATGGCACGACGACGCAGTCGAGAGGATTACCGTCGCGCATTGGCAGCACATGTCCGGAAACTCTGGCAGTCGGCGTATGGATATGCTCTCACGGAGGTGTACTTGAGTAATCCTGACCGCGGTCCGATGCCGCTCCTCGTGAAGAACGAACTTGCTCGTCGGGAAAAATATCAGCAGGAAATGGATGATCTCAACGCTCAATTGGAGCTTACCTCGGCGATGTTGCCGCCGCCATCACCTGTCGAGCACCACGAGGAAATACAAACAGCGTCACAGGTCGATGTCTTGGAAGAAGAAGATGCAGCACCCGGCGCCGCATCTCAAGCTGATGCCTTAGACGAAGATGCTGATCCTGGCGAACAAACCAGGACTGGAGAAGCTGTTGATGCGGCACCGCAAGCCGTGGACAGCTGAAGATGGGCCTGAACTATGGACGTTGGCAACCTCTGGGGGATATTTTACATATCGTAAAGATGAATAGGAATCGGTGTGACAAAGTCATTCGGGTAATCCAAGTAAATCAATGTTTCATCTGTGAACGCATACTTCTGCGGAAGCCTCACCATCACCAAACTGATTGCCCACAAATTTACCGCACACGTACTTACCGAGCTCGGGATTTCGGGACCGTGCGTGTAACTGTAGAAACACCGTCGACGAACTTGGTCCGGAAAACAACATTGGCGTTGTTGAACATACCCTCCTTGAGCGACACAACAATGAACTGTGAGTGCGAAAAGTGTGATCGGATCATCTGGCCAATATTTTGGGTGTGCGACAGGTCCAGAGCGGCGTCCACTTCGTCCAGAATGTACATCGGAGCAGGCTTGAACAGCAGCAGCGACAGAATGAGTGACAGAGCGAGCAACGAGCGCTGGCCACCACTCAGCTCCGTCAAACTCTCTTTCCATACACCACCGAAGGACACACGCACTTGAAGGCCATCCAAGATGGTTCCTGGCAATAAAATCAACAATCAGTCAGTGTACAC
>KE585281.1:5529-18223 GCA_000443045.1 Phytophthora x cambivora | reverse complement strand
TTGGGTATTTTAGCCCCTGTCCAAACAGATTAGTGGAGAGGAATCAGTTTGTGGCGGAAGAGCTACGTGTATTGCTGCTAGGTCTATACATGCCGGTGCAAGACCTACGGCGTCGGTCTTTGCGGCAATGGTGTTGCTGTGTACGATGCTGGCGCAGGAGCTAGCGCAGGAGCCGGCAGTGCAGGAACTGGCGCAGGAGCCGACGGTGGAGATGGCACAGGAGCTGACGCAGAAGCTGGGGGCGGAGGACTTCGTGCTGGAGTTGGGGGAGAGGCACCTGACGCTGGACGTGATCGACAGAGACGCGAGGAAGAAGGTGGGGAAGTGCCGACTCAGTCTGGAGCTGGAGAGGGACAACGCCGTGATGACTGCGGAGGAGAAGCTGGTGGCGCTGAGGAGGGACAACGCGCTGTGCGAGGTCAAGCCCAGTGGAGCACACGAGCAGTTGACGCTGGAGCTGACGCAGGAACCGGTGGGGCAGGAGGAGCTGGCGGTGCGGGAGATACCTGGTGGGGGCTTGTTGCCGATGCCGGCACTAGACCTGACCGCGCTCGCTGGGGCGCCGAGCTGCTTGCGGCGACTTGGTGGTGGCCACTCACGCAGGACCACTGGGGCTGATTGTGTGGGCGATGCGCGTTTGACCCTTTTGTCCGCTAATAATTAATTCCCTGTTAAAATGTATTCATGCAAAATAAAAAAAAATTTGCGAGTAAAAGTTGCCCTATCTAACCTGCCCCCGAATGAAACATCCCCTAAGGGGATGTCACCCACGGAATCTTTGCTCGAAACGCGGTGAACGAGAGTTCCGTATACGAAGTCGTCACCAAAGAGTTCGCGCATCGTTGAGGTATATGCCGTACTGGTAGTGGGGCGAAGCACCTGGCGGAGCTCGTCGACGGAGCATTTGATGGCCCCTGATGCCATAACTCGTCGGAGAGCGTTCGTTCGCGTCGTGTAGACAGAGAAGCCCATGCTGCTCGGGATCTTGTCCCAGCTGCCCACACTGCAGCGCAATAGATGCCAGTTGATGTCCTTGGTGCCGCGAGTCACAACCTCCGCCAGTCGTCGATCGGTGAGGCGCACGTTGCGACGAGGAGCTTGAGGCTCCTCGGACAGCGCGAACGAGGGCACCGCCGTATCCTCAGTCTGCGCCGTCTGGGTCACGTGCTTGTCGGCACGACTGGTGCGGTGGTTGAGCATAGTTGTTGGTTGTTTCTCGACCTGTGAAATGGGGACTGAGGTAGCTCTGTGGTTGCGGCGCGTGTGTGGATGCGAGCTCGCACTTCGACGCGATCAGAAAGGATCAGGGCAGATGAGAGCTGGTGGAGAATGGAGGGCTCAGAGACGACTCTGTCGTAGAGGTCAGCAAGTGCAGGTGCGTGGCGCGAAAGAGACCAACGCACCGTCAGTCGGACTTTTCAACGCAGCGGTAGATAATGCATCAGTAGAATATGTCACCCATGCACGAGCGTGCTGCTTCCGAGGGAACAGTCCTCAATACAGTCTCGCATTGCACTGCAAGTGCGGCGTCAGGCATGGCCTCCCACCCGTCAAGTCGCAACGACATGAAATTCGTCCAGCGAGTTGCACTCGGAGACGATCGCAATGGATCTCTTGAAGTTCTTGAGTTGCGCTTGTGGTCCGACACAAGTGGATCCCTTAAAGTTTTTTTGAGTTGCACTTGTGTTGCGCCACCGCCACTGCGTCCGCGACAAGACTGGGATCGTTCGCTGAATCGTCCACATACAATCCCCAAGTCATTAGCTGAATCGCCCGCAGGCGATGTGATGGCTACCCTCGTACTCAGTTGAACTTGCATACGCCAGAGTATAAGCGGGGCGTTTGGGGGCCGATCGATTCAATCAATCGGCCGAGCAAATTTTGAGCGGAACCCACAATACTGCACGACAAGAGGACCTACCGAATGACGCCAGCTTCGTTCAACCGACTTTGTGGCTTAGGGAAGATCGTCCTGCTCAAGCTTCGTTGAATCGTAGACATGTGAGCATGGAGAACAAGCTCCAGATGACGCTTCGGGTCTTTGTGAAAAGATGGTTGACGATGGAAAATATTAATAATTAATAAGTTAATACTTATTATTGTCGCTTTCATTGATTTTGTCGCCATATAGGGTTAAGCTTTCTTAAACCGGCTTGGTGGGTGGGTAGGGTTACTCTAATCTTAAACCGGCAATTATCAAAACGGTCTGCATTACCACTTCCAATTCTAATGTTAAACCGGCAATTAGCAAATTAGCAAAACGGACAATAGCCGCCTGCATTACCACTTCCAATTCTAGCGACAGAATGTAGCAACTAGAGCAGCAGCAGCAGTATGCTTCATCCGAAGCAGCTCTTTCTGATGCTGAGAGTGAAGACCCTAATGTTTTGCAGGTAGGATGCTGTTTGAAAATCGAGAAAGGGGAAGCGCAGACTAGATGCAGTGATAAGGGGCGCGTTGTTAAGGCGAAAGCAAGCTGATCGGGGATCGAATAGAACGGGGCTAACCGTTCAATGAATTGTTTCCATTCCCCCGGAACGCATTCCCGCGCGCGCTTGGTTAGTTTCTTCCTGGATAGATCAAAATCGAAGCGCAGTACCCGACATACCGTAGCGTCCGAAACATTCTGAAGTTTTTTGTAATTGCTTCCTTTATTTCTTCGAAATAAAAGCATGGATGCAGTTTCACATAGTCGTCAACAAAGTTGAGAACTTCACGAGGCCATCGAGACGAACGCTATTTCTCTCTAACCTTAATGTCGACGTTTCCTGTTTTCTGGAAATGTCGTAACCACCGTTGGAGTGCCGCACCGTGATGGCCACTACAACAGAAACCATCAGAACAGGAACATCGTATGCGTACAGTAGAGCAATCGCTCTCCATCGTAAATCCTGTGAGTATGCCATAATAGCAGAGCAAAACCCCGAATGTCGCTGATCTCGACGACATTCGGGGTTTTCCCGTCTTAAACGGCTTCGGGTTCTGCTATTCCGCTTCTTATCTGGGCTTTATCATCAGCACCGCCTTAATAAAGGTAGGGCGGCGCCCTAATCCCTCATACCTTAAACCGGCTTAATCCCGGTGTAAGAACGCGAATACGACAAAATGCGTGAAAGACACAATAATACCTGTTGTTCAATCCCTGCTCACCTGTTGTGCCTTCACCGCCCTTGCTAACCTGTTATCCCCCCCCTGGTTACCTGTTTCACATCGACAGAGATTCAGCACTGCATATCTGTTGACCTTAAAAGCTGTTAGGCCGAGGATGGCGTGTCATGCTATGCTGCATTTCAACAGCAGAGTGATAAAAATAAGACCCCTCGCCGGCTACAACGACATTAGCACTAAGTGGACAATGAGTGAGCGCGTGTCTGCAAGGATCTACAGCGAAAATAGGTCTCGCGCAATTGATAGTGGATATCCTGTCCTGTTGTTCTTGGCTACACATAAGTTCTGAAGAACGCGTAGCGCGACGTGCTAGCCTATCTCGGCATCTTGTCGCTAGCTAGAAGGAAGCATATCGGGCAAGTCTGGTACACACTTCTGCTTCTGCCGTCTAACGTTGACTTCGTGCTGGGGTCTTCCTACGTTTCGACCGAGTATGGACGGCGGCAGCAAGGTTGTGGGACCAAGTGACGCCGCCAGATCCAGTTGTGTTGCGGCTTTGACAGACAATGATCCAGAACTATTCGGATGGAGCGACCCCGAGGCTTTTGAAGGGGTTTCGGGTTTGAAGGGGTGTACGTGCATTACCTACGGAAACAGTGAGCGATGCGTCAGCGCACAGGGTGTACGTGCCCGTGGCCGTGTTCGACTCGTTTTTTGACAGCATACCGCTCGATGAACGATTCGTGTGATCACGTTTACACGTACGAGACATTGTATGTGACCGAGCCGGCGCTTGCTCGAGTGTATCGATGCAGGTCTCATGATGACTGTGGGCATCGGATTAAGATTCAGACCGTCACGGAACTCGAAGTCCCAACTCAGTTTCATCTCGAGCAAACTGGAAGTCACGGTGCACAGACAGCGAGTCGGCGTGGTATCCATCCGCAGTTACTAGAGGAAGTGGACGCTCTATTGAACATGGTCTGGGGCGTGAAGCAGCTTCGGACCATGTTAAATCATCGATACAGAGACCAGCCAAGACTGCTTCGCATGGTGCCTTCGTGCAAACAGC
The DNA here is from genome assembly GCA_000443045.1 of Phytophthora x cambivora. Classification (NCBI taxonomy): domain Eukaryota; phylum Oomycota; class Peronosporomycetes; order Peronosporales; family Peronosporaceae; genus Phytophthora; species Phytophthora x cambivora. The sequence goes on along the minus strand of KE585281.1, from coordinate 14,043 downwards.
TTGAAAATCGCAAGGCATTTTCTCGTCCGTAGTTCTGACAATGGCTGGGACATCTCGGACCATGTAACCTTCAACGCATGGGCTAGTGAGCGGGTGTGCTGATCTCGGGGACAGTTCATAGCCATCAACGATTCTGCTGGTAGAAGGATGGACGAGATGATCGTGCTAGATACTTTCACGTTCGAGGGGCAAGTGGAAGGTGATGGCACATCCTTTGGGGTCGTGGTGACAAGTCGGAGAGCTTTCAGGAACGTACTGACTTCCGTACGAGATCAAACGGGGGCTCTTGTATGCGCTACCGATGGTACTTACAAGCTACATTTTGACGGTTGGACATTGGTCGACTGTGGGTCGACAGCTTTGAGCTGGTCCCGTGGGAAATATGTACACCGGTTCATTCCGTGGGGGTACATGTTCGTCACAACCGAGTCGACGGCGGCGTATACCAGAATGTTTCAGGTTGTCTGCGAGCGAGCCTTGATTTTTCTATGTGTGGAAGTGCAAGTGGTGTTCGGGAGCCTTAACCACTCTGATGCGATCGCCTCTGCGGTCTGTCATGTGTGACCGGAGGTGACACTTGTTACATGCTGGCCTCACATGGCTCGGAACGCACGACAAAAGAAGACCCTCTTAGTGAACCCTGATCTATACAGCGATATGATTAGAGCTGGAATCGACATTTTGCGGGAGGCTCGCTCCCACAGGCAGGTTTTAAAGCTCGGTGTGGTGATCACAGGACATTGGATAGCTTATGGCAAAACAGCTCGAGTCATATCAACGTGGCTAGAGTGGCGGGGTGTTGCCTAGTCAACAAGGAATTGAGTCGCATCATAGCGTGATAAAGAAGACATGCGTCCCGAGCTCCCGTGCATCTACCAACGATGAATTCTGCCCAGAATTCTGAAGTCGGATGGAGAGAAACTATGCCCAGACACCGTTGCACATTTTTGTGAGGGACCGGTCCCTCCAGAAATGATGGCTAAAGGTGAGCTGCTCGTAGCAACCGAACGCACTACAAACTGGTTTACAAAGGGCGGGGGCGGCAGAAACGCCTTGACGCTGTGCTCTTCAACGTAGCGAAACACATCGCGGGAGCTGACGACGAACGAGCTGCTAAATTGCTGAATTCTCTAAATGGACGCTTCAGCAGGGGGATTAAACCATTGAAGTTAGAGTTTCTGTCGCTGCACAAAATTCAGGTGAAACAGCAGGAGTACCCACCTGGATTTGAACTTCTTCCCATTTGGCCAGCTGAGAGTATTGAGGTAATGCGGAGGTTCGCCCACTGTACTTGCGGGGTTTATCCGCTCAGGCTGGGTATGCTCCCATGTACTTGCAGTACTGTCACTGCTGGGTTTTTTGGATCTGCGAGCCGCAATGGCTAGAGTGTGCCGGTGAGACGCACACCAGGCCGACCTCCATCCAGGAGCTCGGCATTAGCAAGAGAGACCAACGAAGAAGGTTTCTATGATGTTGACAGACTCATGTGGATCTATCTACGTCGACCTGGACAACAGCTGAAATAGAAAGTAGTTGACAGCTTTGACGTGGCTGGGAGTGAAGTGAGCCTAGTTCGGTGATCGTAGAGGTCATAGCGCTGAGGCTTTCGGACGGGGTTTACAAGTGGCCAGTGCGGTTTGGTGACGGAACTGTGCATGACTACGAAGCAGAGCAGCTAGCACGAGCTCTCACAATCTCCAGGTTCGGATAACTGACTAGTTACAAAGCGCAAACATGCATGTAGGGACAGTATATACACAAATTAGAGGCTAGACGTATCGAGCGCTTTGGTTGCTGAGAACTAGGGACCTGCTATTAAGATAACCTACTTTATATTTTCTGTGTTAAATGATGACAGAAGCTTAGTTCCACTTGTTAAGAAGTTGGGTCTAGGCTAGTTGACACGTGGTTATGTACATACACACGAAGATGGATTCATATCGCACGAGAAACAAGAAATATTCACAGTTTTATTTGATATGCATATAAAGTATATAATACGCTTGGGATATTACGACAAAATTATTTGTTTGAGCTTGGGGTCGGTATTGGCTGATATATCAGAAGTACTATGTTCAGTTCAACATGTAACACTGCAACCAGTTGAAGTTGGTGTTCGTATGTCAGTCGCATCGCCCATGCGTATCTTCCATGTAACCTATGATAATGCATATGTTGCTTAGGAGGTAGCAGAAAAGCGTACACGCAAGTAACATGTAAGTAATACTGACGACAGCTCATTAGGGGCTACAGGTACTTAACAGGTGAAAAGTGCTAGAACAACAAATTATAATAAGCATCCGTTGACGATTTCAGCGGCATGGTGGGGTAGATCGATCGTATTGCTATCGTATTGTGAAGGACGTAATGCGAGCCATAGTAGAGATACCAGAATTGCAGATACATGTCCCGACGACACCTACTCAGCGTGAGGTAGAGGCAGCGGGCTTTGCTACCAGAAGCAATGAGCGTGTCATGAGCGCACCTCGTGTGGACGACACCTACTCAGCGTGAGGTAGAGGCAGCGGGCTTTGCTACCAGAAGCAATGAGCGTGTATGACCGCTGGCTGGGTAATATTCAAGCGCCGTCCGATGCCGGTGCTGAAAGTGCTGCGGGTGCACGACGTTACTTCAGTGGCCGTTATATTCATCCAGGAATTAACATGCAGGCGCGTTTAGCCGGTTTGCGTTTGTTGAAGCAACGCATCAAGGGAGAGTTCATGATTCGAGAGCGTACGATGACAGCGGACTTCCCACTATTATTGATCACATTGAGCGTGGTATCTACATTGTTGCCGACGCAGCGTATACCGCTACAAACCACCTACCCACAACTTTTTACAGCACTTCAGCATGGGGAATTGTTTAATGACTCTTTCAACTATCACTTCTCTCAGATCGGGATTCGTATTGAAATGGCTTTTGGCTAGCTCACTAACAAGTGGGACCCCCTCCAACTTCGTCTAGCTACATGTACAGCTACTCTGGTTATTAAGTACACAGCAACATTGCATAATTTTTGCATTAACGAGCGTCTTCACGACACCAACGATCCAGTTTTCGAGGAACTACTTCAAATGGCGCGCGAACAGGGACGCTCTCTCAGGCCGTTGTGTTTGGTTGCAGCATGGCCCCACACCAACCAGAAGAGGCAGGGGCCAACACCCAATTAGAAGTGTTCAGCTGGCGAGGAAGAACCAATCATAAGGGCGCTAAACAGTAGCCAATCATAGTCTAGTAAACACTGTTCGGAAGAGGAGCCCCTCCTGCGGACAGCAACCCGCGCGATGATGGTCTTTGAGACGAAAGAAGCTCACTTCTCCTTTTGCCAATGACTGGGCATTAGAGGGCATTAGAGAGAATAAATACATAAGCTTTTAGCTAACCAAACTAAGTTTAACATTTCAAGTACTGAGTGCTCGACAATGGCTAAGGACAACCAAGGAATCATTTGCTGGGCTAAGGCTCAACGGGAAATCGGAGACAAGGTTCAAAAACCACCACAAATGCCTGACAACACCATGCGGCCTGACAAGCACAATACCATGTGTTTCACCACATAAATATATATACCCGCTGCCACCACACAATCGTTGGAGACCACAAGAATTTGCAAGCAGTCATCCAATAGTGTTGTGGCCGCACAACTGATAGTTCTGTCCCAATCAGAGATCTCTGTTGTGAATATTTTATCCGATCACAATAGGTCATTTTTAGACAAAAACGCCTAGCTTGCCCTGCTTCGAGTGCTCTTCACTTTTAAACAAGCCGCCACCGCCCATCACCCCCCAGCTACCCTCTTCTTAATAATGTCCAGCCCTCACGCCTGGAACCTGCTCTACAGCGACATTTTCTCTGAAGATGCCGCGCTAGTACTCCAAGGAATGAAGAAGTGGAAGACGGTCAAGAGCCAGCTAATTTCGTGCACGACTTGTAGCCGCGGGGTTCCGCACTCTATGCACTACAAACTGCTGTGCTGCGCGTGCAAGCACTACGCGGATGCGGTTCCATGTCTGCAGTGCGCTTGGCGGCTGAAGATGCTGGTCTAGACACCTTTGACATACACGAGGTGGACAACCGCCATTCTCGGGCACGAACGCCGTCGAATTGCTGCATCACACCGAGACAGCGCGACTTCATCAAGGAGCTCGCGCGCGAAAACGTGGCGCCGATGCGAATCCGGCACGCATCGACGAACGCGTCTGGGTGGCAACGATAAGCCCAAGGCAATCCTGGAGGCGGTGCGGGCCTCAGCATTTAGTGGACGTGAAGGTGACCACGACGCCTTCACGAGCACTAATTCGTACGGCGGGTCCGACGCTCCCGAGGTGGTAAAGGCTCGGACAGCAAGCCGTTTCTGGTCGGTATGACCACGAATGCTCTGCTTTGTAACGATTCATGGGAGCTGGGGGCCTTTGTCATCCACCTGGACGCAACGTTCAAGCTGAACAGCGTCGGGTACCCGGTGCTCGTCTGCGGCATTACCGACGCCTCCAGGTCTTGGCCAATGCGGACGTTTGTCCCCGAGTTCAACCGAGAGGACATGGCGATTTCCGCCCAGGTTGGTCTCCACTACGCGCGTATGGATGTGGAGGCCCAGCCGCGTACTGGCTGGCCGGCTGACCTTCGCCCTGCATACTGTCCTTGCAAATTCCACTTCAAAATGGGGGTACTGCTGTCATTTGCTGATTGATCAGCAGTACCAAAGCCTGGTGGACGAGTCCGGCGAGGAAATCCTGGTGAGCAGGATGCGCGTGCAAAATGTGGGGCGCCCACAGAACATAGGCCAAGCACTTCAACGTCTGTAGGAATCAATACCGATAACATAAACACGCGTTTGCAATGTTCCGATGGATTTATTATGTTTGCATCTACATATCAACATACTAGAGCACACACCACATATATCATGTTAATTGTGCGTCATGTCATCGTATAGAGGTCGTAGCAAACATTTACCTTTTGTTGCTGCTGGCCCCTGACGACGCGCTCCGCTCCACCTCCTGGTTGCATTTGGCGCTGGCCGCAAGCTGCAGACCGCCGGCGACGCTCCACCCCCGCTACAGGCCACATATGAAACCCTTGCCACCGACGATGCGCTCCGCTCCACTTCCTGACCCCATTCAGAACCGGTCCGAGCCGCAAAACACCGGCGATGCCCCATCCCCGCTGTGCTCCTTCCCCCACTAGCAGCCGGTACAACCTCGCGCTGCACACCACCGACGACAGGCCGAGTGCACCTCAGTCCCATCGCAGGCCGCCACTGCGCTCGCTCCAGCTCCGTCGATTCCTTAAATGAGTGGTGGGGAGGGGNGGGGGGGCTTTTGCGAGGGCTGAGACAAGTTTACCTATCCCAAAATACACGCTCAAAATTGCGTCAGCGCGTCGGCTATGTCATGGTGCTGTGCTGGGCTACATGGTGTTTTTCAGGGATCGCATGGTGTTTATGATATTTTTGTAGGAATCGGTCGACTTTCAGCGCTGGAGGGGCGCGATACTGGTGCACCTGACAAGCCTGTCGAATCGCCGGCGCGTCACTGAGATTCAAGCCGGACGGACCCCGCCCCGTCTCGGGTACGAAGATCTGCTGACTCGGCCCGTCCAAATCGGAGAGCTAGCAGAAGATGGGGTGCGTAATCAGCATGCGCTGGAACAGGCATTCCTGGTTGAACAGGATTCCTATCTGAGAGACCTGTTCAATCAGACGCTGCCGTATGCCTATACGACGCAGCTCAGCACGCCGCTCGCGTCGCATCTGGTGCCAGCATTATGGCAGAAGCTTGAGGCTGATTTTGGGCAGAACAATGCCATGGGCATGGCCGACATGATCCAAGAATTTGAGACCGCCCTGGCTATGAATTTTGGAAGCGTGGCTGAGCTGTTTCAGAAGCTCCGGTCTGTTCGAAACCGTTGAACCGACAAGGACAAGATACACTTCGGGTCAACCTGATTCCAAGTCAGCTCATGATTGGCAAGGTGCTGTCTCTGCTGCCATGTCACCTTTGGGGGCCAAGTGTCACGTTTTCGGTCGAGGGATCCACCTTGGAAAAGGTGGAGCGGAAACAGAAGGCCATCTTTGGGAACATGAGCCGGGCGGATATCCAAGCCATGGGGAAAACGGGCGGAAATCCAAGCCATGGGGAAAACGGGCGGACAGATGCACCCCGTACCGGTTCCTGTCAACTATGCGACCAAGGGAACCTACGGCGACAAGAAAATGCCGTCCAAGAAATCGGGCAAGCGCAGGGCTGCGCCACTACTGATGGACGATGAGCGCGTGAACGCCTGCTTGTACTGCAATGGTGTTCACAACGACATGATCGGAATCGGGCCGCATTTCAAGAGGGACTACCCAAGAGAAAGGCGGATATGGCTAACAGCGTTGGCCGCAAGAACATTTTCAGCGAGCCGCGCACGTTGAAGATGAGGAAGACGAACCACACCAGGGTGCAGAAGGTACAGCCCGCACAAGCGACGGCTCGCAAAGAGATTCCGGTGGATGCTGCGATGTTGCAGTGACTTAAGATTTCGGATGAGACGCCGCGCAAGTCGGACGGTGATGTGCCGATGACGCCAGGCTCTTACGACATGGCAAGTACGGATGGAAGATCAATCCCTCCCTCTTCGGCTGTGTCCAGCTCTGCGGCAGGCGACAGCGACGAGGACATGGACGAGTTCGACGGGCATGCGATGACACCTGCAAACAACGTCGCCGTCTCATCCACTGCTGAGGAACTCGAGGAGAAGGCGCAAGCCTTCGAAAGAAAGGTGAGTCAACTGTATCCATTTCTGTTGCAGCCATTGACAGAGTTTACTGACAACCGTTGGGTTTTGGACACAGGATGCGGGTACGGACAGAACGGATGCACATCAGTCTTCGTGACAAAACAGCCCAACTCAGACTACGTATTTACATTTGGACAGGGCTCTAAACTGAAAAATACATTTGTTGGTACGATTAAGTTGTCTCTTATGGGTCCAACAGGAGTTAAGTAGATTCAGTTGTGCAATAGTGCACTTGTACCACACGCAAAGTCAAACAGTCTGAGCGAATATTGGATTAAGAAGGCAGGCTATCAGATTATAGCCAGAAACAGCGGCCTATACAAATACATATTCTGGAAACACAAAATAGTTTTGTCGCCAAGGCATTTAATGGGGCATACTAATCACAGTAAAAAATGCAGCGTCCTCCTCTCTGCTGGCCCGCGTGCGCCGCGCTGGTGGCACGCGAGTGCTCGTGTGTGCGCGTGAACGCGGACAAAGTGCGCGCGTTCGTGGAGGAGATGGATGTCAACGAGTTTGAGCAGCTCGCGGAGCCCATGACCTTCCCGAGGTTCGACCCCCCTATTAGGGTGAACGGTGTACGAACATGCAATGTCATCAAGGCAATGCCTTGCAAACCCACTGGCTCTGCCAAATTTTAGTGAGATTGAGAGTCTCATGAAAGAATGGCATGTGCGACTAGGTCACGTGAACAATGCCAAATTAATGGACATGATGAGCAAATAACTTGCGAACGGCATACCATACGCAGAGATCATAAAACTAAGAAACTTAAATTTCTTTTGCTCAACATGCGCAGAGATGAAAATGAAGAGGATGTCTTACAGAAATCTATAGGGTTCTCGAGACAACCATCGAATTAGCACCACCCACATGGACACAAACGGACCTATGAAAACTACGGGTGCGTATGTGACTGTAGGAACTATACGATACTTCCTTAGCATAATTAACGACCAATCGTTGTGGCGATGAACATAGATCCTCCGGAATAACGAAGAGATCAACGATAAAGTTAAAAAAAATGCTGCTTTTAGAGCTAGAGCGCGAAAGAAAGTTTAAAATTCAGCGTATCAGATTAGATGGTGACACTGAGCTTGTAAACCAGGCATTCAAAACGTTCTGCAAAGACAAAATAATTGCCTTTCAATTGCCTAACGCATACTGCCCAGAAGAAAATGGTGCGACAGAACGAGATCATCAGACAAAAATGAGCAAAGTACGCTGTGCGCTGAAAGATGCGGGGGTGGGGTGTAGCGGCGTGGAAATCTTCACGCTGCTCGCAGTTGTACTTCCAGATCAAGTGTCCTTGCACTTAGATCTGGCGGCCTGGATCTGGATCCGGCCGTGGGGTTGCCTTGCTTAGGGCTTTGTCCTTTGCGTCCCATTCCTCTCGATGCTTGCCGCTTCCTATAGCGGGATCTGTAGTCGTTGAGCGTCGAGGACCCGACCGGACAAGCTGTGAACTCCGGTGGATCTGGGACCCTCACTTGAGGGTTGATCACTAGAAAGGTCTAATCCGGTCAATGCATTAGCCAGACTAGATCTCTTACCACTAACGCTTCTACTCGTTGCAGGGCCAATGTAGTTCCCGTTCCCAGGCGAGGGAGGATGCGGTTGCGATGTCCAAGGCAGATTCGATACTGATTTATGCTTAAGTCCGATCCCATCCTATCTACCCACTATCCTATCCCGCTATCATTCCATCTGTATCTACCAACTCTACCC
>KE585271.1:11342-25962 GCA_000443045.1 Phytophthora x cambivora | reverse complement strand
GGGTACCTCCGAGCGAGTAAACCGCACTCGGAGTGGTGTGTTTACCTTCCGCAATCCTCTTCTCGGGTTGTTTGCCTTCAGCGGACTAGGTTCCACATAGGGAATTGTTAATACAGATATAGAAGATATACGAGTAGTGAGCGCACACGAATACCCCCGAATGCCACTCATATGGCTAGTGAGAAACAGTTACGTACCAACCAGATCCTCTCCCAGAGTTTAGATAACCAATATCTTGTCAACCGTCCATCTGATCCCAGTCTTATAGAAGAGCTAAATTCTAAGGTGACAGACTGTGAAGCGATCACAGGATCCGCCTATCGTCAAACGGAGCAAACATGTGGACGACAACCGTGTCTGATAGTTGGCTGGAGTCGCTTTCCATCTGCGCCCTTCCCTTTGCCAGTTCTCGGAGCTTGCCCTACCTGTCGCCTCCCAGTTCCAATCACGTTCAAACGACAGTTTGCCAGGCGCAACGTGCCATGATCTGCCCCTTGTTCGCTGCTTCGATGCCCCCAGTCTCCGCGCACTCCCGTCAGGCGACACATCTGGTGAGGGTGGCACTGCAGGCATGGATAGTTAGGGTGGTCAAGCAACTAACTCCCCGCAACCTGCCGGATCAGGGGATGAACTTTCGCCCGGCGATCATGAAGAGGACGCGGAGGAGGAATGTGATGACAGTCTGGTGGGTCTGCACATCCGAGCTCTCCTCGCGGCTTCGAACAGGATGACACGGTTGAGCTTTCTAAGGACTGCACCACTATATATCGGACTCCGCTGGGATGCGTGCGTTGGCGACATGACGTCCCGATTTTTGACGGATCAGGAAGCAAAACGCCTCGAGGCCAAGAAAGCACTGTCGACGCAGGTGGTGATGTACGGGCTCCGTCTCCGTTGATCTGTCGTCCCTCGGCTGTACTGACTTAGTGGGCATCCTCGCATTTCATGACCACGTGCTCCACAACATTCACACCCGGGATGGGTATGGTGGTATGGAAGCTTTGATCCAAGTGAAAGCGCTTAGCCACGTCGACATGCTACATCTTCAAGATCTTCTAGGATGATTGTCCGGTGCTGTGTTGATCTCCTGCACGGGTGCGACTCCTGAAGATGAGCTGGAATCTGCTCTTCGATCTGTTCAAGTTCGGCGAGAAATGGCTGCCCTCCACTGAGAGTATGATGACGACAGGCTGGCAGTGCGGGCATTTTAGAATGTCTCCCTCAATCGTCGTGTCCTGGATCGGTACTGCCGTGTGTGTCGGTCGTTAAGTGCTTCGAAGTTCCAGTCACGCCAGGATGATCTAAGGGCCCAATACCACCTCCACGAGCTCAAGTTGTCACACGAGCTTGACCAAGCACGCTAGGCGTCTGAACGCCAACAGGCTGCAGATGTCGATTCCTACACAGAGCAGTATCGGGACGACGTCAAAGACCTCGTCCGGGAGCAAAACGCAGACACGCAGGGTCTCAAGGATAAAGTCCCCAAACTGCGACAACAGCCCTTTGCCTTACCAGCGCATCCAAGACCGACGTCTGCATTCGAGGTGGCCGACATCACAAATTTCTTGGGCGATCACGCCACATTGGCGTATAATTGGGCCTATCTCCGTGATCTTTTGAAGCACTTTCGTGACCGCATCCCACGTTTATTAAGCATGGCGCTATGACAGCGAGTGATGACCCGCTGTTGCAGCTTAGACCTTTCACCAGCATGAATCGTCCAGACGATCAAGACTGTAATGGGCAAAGTAGGTAGATCTTTTAAAGATATTACATAAATAGACACTAACAGCACACGGCTAGCGTGTGCTGACATGCCATCATCTGATTGGCTGGAATGCAGATCATCAGATGATGACCTGTATTTGAGTGGTTCACATTAGACCACGGGCCCCGCCTTGGTCCCAATAATATAACATAGTTGATTTTACTTCGGACCTAATACTTGGTCTCAGTATTTCTGAGCACTGGCATCTTGCCCCCGCTGTCGTCCTCGAATTCTAATGACTTGAAGAAAAGCCCCAAGAAGATCTCACATAAAGCACCTGTGAGACTCTACAATTTCATCATGCAGAATGAGTCGAAGAGGTCTCCAACTGTCGGTACGAGAAGGCTTCCTTTGTGTGGGCTGTTTAGAAAGCTCGCGGATCACTATGCTTCAACGATCGTGATGAATTCAGCGAAGGTGTCAGCCCAGCAAGTGCCTCCAAGAAACAGACGAAGGCCGCGACAAATGGCTGGGTCACTGATATCCCACCCCGCTACCTGTTGTCATGGACGACGGCAGATCATCGCCGTCACGTCGCGAGCCGCGAATCGTCAGTACGATTAGACAGCTAGTGAACGTGGTCCAGTGGATAGTTGTGATGGAGGAAAAGGCAAAATCAAGAGTCGTTGTGCTCATGCAGTTGACGAATTCCCTTGTATATTCAGGTCCAAGAAAGCACAACGCAAGCATTAGCAAGGCAACGAGATGGTTGAAGAAAAGGGAGACTTTGCTTCAGCTTCCCCGAGGGGTGCGAGAACTCTTGGCAAAGCGCGACCAAGGCCGCTCCCGTGTGAACAAGAAATCTCCCAAAGGGCGTGGGAGGCGGCAGGGTGAATGGGTTTCATGGCTGTATCCGCTGCTACCTGGCCAGTTTAACCACCTGCGTAAACTTCGATTAAAGTTCGATGCGTCGATGCTGCACCAGCTTGTGATATGACTGTTGAAAATGAGCACGGGTCGTTCATTCGACAAAGTCGGAGCGCCCATTGTGGAGAAAATATCACCCAGATGGATCCAAAGGTTCATGAGCCCACCGAATTGCCTTTCGCACACAGTCCGCCAAGAAGCAGTTCATCCTTGGGAAACAAGAGGCTATCGGTGGTGACGTAGCAGCTAACCTCGGAAACCTGAAACGGGCTTGCGTCGTAGCGTCTGAAGGAAAATACCATCGAAAATATTAATAATACTTTAATATTGATTTCGATAACGTCAAGATGCTAGGTTTTACAGGCGAGAAAGCGTTAAGTACGCAATCGTTGTATCCGATGAAGAAGGTATTGTAATGGTCGTACGAATTTCTGGGACGAGTTCACCCGCCAATGATGATCTTCCAGAGCGGCGTCAACATATCCCATCCGTGGAGTCCCAGACAAAACACCAGGGGTCTGCTATCGAACGGGGTGAACGGGATGGATGAGCAAGCGTGTGTTTCAGCAGTATATCGGTGAGTGAAGAGCAATGAATAATCCTCGTGGGCTTTGGAAGCGCATTTATCTCGGCAACTGCTCGTCGAACCTACACGAAGACAAATGCAAGGATGAGTTAACACAATTGATGGCCCTCGCGTTTACCTTCCACACAACGTGACCGACATATGTCAATCTGCTGCCTCATTTGTGATTGCCAAGATCAAAGATGCCTGGTACTGCAAATTAAACGAGAAAAAATAGAGCTTATCGAGGGTGGTGAACGACAGAACACCCTACCGGAGGACGGTTCGTGACCCGGGAAGCTCAGAATGCAGACATAAAGTTTTTGTTTTCGTTGGCTGCAGAATGGGATCAGGGGTTAAACGCACATCATGACAAATAACGCGTCAACTACGCCAGGAAGGCAATGATCAGGTGTGTGTGTTTCACTTGAGATTGACGGCTTCTGGGGCCCAAAGAAACTTTACCTCATCTTCAGGATGTTATCCAGAAGTACCCAGATGAGTTTAATGGTAAGTCTGTTGCAGCTGGATCGATGGATAGTAATGGTAGTGGTGATGAAGGGAGCTCTGTCTAAGAAGAGGACTGCATCGTCACCGTGGTTGTGTAGAGTGAACTTAAATAGGCTACCCGGGGCGGCCGCCCCGGGAGAGTACGCAGGTCGATAACAAAGAGAGAGTAAGCCGCGAGCTGAGTAACTCGCGAGTTGTAGATGGTTCGTAGGCACCCCAGACTGGTGAAAGAAAAAAAAATGTTTTTTAAGTGAGATACGCTAAGCAGCCGTGGCTCCTTAGAAGTTCAAGTCGGAAACACGAGTGGAGAACTGGACGCTTGTGCCTTGGTATAGCTGAAGGCCGGTGAAATGCTTGCATTTAACGACGTCTCCTTCTTCAGGGCAGTTTGTTTCTCCATCCCATTCTTCCCAGATGCGAACGTTGGCCAAGTCACGATCAGTGTCAGCTTTGGATTCTTCGTAGGTGTCCTTGTAGAGCTATGAATAGAAAAAATAGTAAGTTATGATGCATGAACGAACTGATACGAAAAACATCACCTTGTGAAGCTGCCCGATAGTCGTATCGTTGGTAGCATCGTAGCAGTGAAGGTACCAGGACGACCTGCCTCCCTTGTACGTGTGGAAACCCTTCCACAAAACGCGAGAGTAATGTTCTCGTTTTGTGGGAGTCCACGGCCGATGTAGTATTTAATCTCTGATACCATACGGTAGATATTAGTATCACCATAGCTTACAAGTATGAAAAAAAAGAGAGTACCTGCAACGGTGCCGACGTCGCGATGCTTGACTTGGTCAAGCTCTTTACGGCGTTTTTTTTTCGCTGGAGAAACGTTGTCTGGAGGAAGCGGGGGAGGAGCGATCTTATTTTTCTTCGGCTAGGCGGGCATCTTGGCCCTTGGTTTCGCCATCATCGGGGGGTGGATTGTTGGCGGGTGTCTTCCGGACATCTTGGGCGAGTGTGGCGGGTCAGAGGCGGAAAGTAACGATGGGGAGAAATGTTTGACGATGGAAGGGTGTGTGGCGGTTAGCATGGAATAGGGAGGGAATGGTTTGATAAGGAGATAACATGCTTGACAGTTGAGTTGTTTGAGCAAGATTTGAGTGAGTGGCCGTTAGGACATACTGTGGATGAGGTGTTAATGTGACGGTTAGTGAACTTGGAACCTTCTTCAACGAGTGCGCCAGTTCTCACAGGGGCCAGGAAATGTCTTAGGAAACAGGTGTGACCATTAGCGTTACAACGTGTACACATTTATGTCTGGCAGCATGTAGACAATATATCTGCTCCCCCGAGGCTTGTTGAAGTTTAAGATACGGTTTTGCAAAACGGTTTTAATGCTCAGCTCGCTGGTGGGGATTCTGCGTTGGGATTTGGCTTCTCACGCAGCAGTAGCTTCAGTAGGTTAATGATGTTACGCTGTAGAATGAATTTGCTTCACCGTGGTCAGAGTTGGGTGGTGTTTATGAGAAGTTTCGCATGGAGGATGCTGTTGAGGCCAATATCTTTGCATATGCATCATTGCCGATCGATGATATTATCTGCCTCATACATCAACAGTCTCGAATCGCCGGTTTACTTGCGGAACAGTTTGTTTCTAGCTGACTTCCCCGACCTGCGCCCGCTGAACCCCCGTCGAGGACATCCTGCTTGACGCGTGCGGACGCGAAGGAAGCTGCAAACCCGAAGCCGCCAGCGTTTGCCTCAAAAAGACCAGTGCTAAGCGCGTACTTCGGGATGCATTATCGCGTTATGGCATTATGTATTCTGAAGCCGACATAAGCAGGTACTGTGGAGAAGGTTGGAGGAGTACGCCAAGCACAACGTGGTCCCTGTGGTTGTTGCCAACGCCCTACTCCGGTGGGATCGAAAAGTATTTGAGAGCGAGACACGAAGTCGTGTTCATTCTCCCACATCACTCCGATCTTCATCGATTGAATACGTCTGGGCAAATGTAAAGGGAGACAAACATTATATGACAACTATAGCATTTGCCGACATCCGTACTCGACTGGATACGGCGTTTAACAACGTGAAGCCCAGTACGGTGCAAGGATATACTGACAAGGCTCGCTGTAACTTGCATGATCTCCAATGTCACATATCTATCGCCGCCGACCTTCCTGAGAGTAGTGGACATGAATCCGAAAGCTGCACAAGTGAGTTCAGTGACTCCGACAACAGTGATCTTAACGAATAAGATAATCTATATAAAAACCGCTATAACTTCATTAATGTAGCAAGTAAAGAAAATCTGCTCCGATACTATGATGGCGCGAGATCTGAGTTTGAACTATTGAGGGATAAAAAAATCAACCTCGATCTGCCTTCAGTATTATTTATCTACGACGCTATCTGTTTTGATTGTTACAATGCAGTGATTGGTTGAAATTTGCGGGCTTATAATTGGATTTACGCTCTGAATGGGTAATATTGAACTGTTATTTGACAGCACGCTAATATTTAAAGACGGTTTCTGGCAAAACGGTTATCTGCCCAGCAGCCAGACTTTCATATTTGTGATTGAGAGACCGCGCTGATTCGATTCATGCTAAAAAACAGTATAGGGGTAGAAACATGTATTTGATGCTGTCGCGGTAAGTCGCCTGGAAGGTCTATGAAATGCCTGCAATGTACGAGTTCGAGATCGACGATGGGGGAAATACTATCGTAGAAAGCTCAGTTGGGCAGGTTGCGAGTGGTCATATGTGCCCCCATGAAGGTATCTACATTTGGACTACTACATTCGTAGATGGAGGGAGTGTGCAGTACAAAGCTGAAGCACTGGTGTACGTGATACGTCGAGTGCATGATATGGAGGTCGACTATACGCCGGTAGATTCCCAGGGATGTCATGTCATGGCTTTATTGTAAGTGATGTTGCATTTGAATTCATTATCACGTGTGTTTCTCTCTTCTGTTTCTTCCTTAACAGAACATCATAGCTCTGATGTTTTGTCGCTGCTTTTCCGTTTTGAGTATCTGTTGCCTTAGGCTCGCAACAGATATTCCATAGTACGCAACATGAATGCAGTAGTGAAGATGTACAACAGGTGTTCAGTATCTTAACAACAGGAATTAGTATTATTCCTTTTTCTTACGCGTCCTGATAATCCCGTCGCTGCTGTACTCTCCATAGATAGCTCTCACCATCAGCAAAACTCTTGCGCTACACTGTTATCGCACTGCCCGTGATGGTAACGGCGATAGCGGTAAAATACGCTCTACTAAAACAATGCGCCATGCGACAAATTCAGACTTCTGATCTGATACAAACTGGTAGCTCAAATTATAGTCAAAATGCTCGCTCATTTAACGAACAATACACAAGTCGTTCTGGTTTGGACCGGTTTGATTCACGCTTCGATAGCGACGAAGAGATAAGCGTGAATTCGTCCTCATTGGCACCCCCATCGCAGATGCCATAGAAATATATCAAGTCGCCAGGGCAAGTCAATCTAAATAAAATAAGCTACATTAAATGCAGAAGAGACATACAGAAGAAATACAAACGATACATTTTACATAGCTCTATGGGAAAACTCCCATGGAACACTGAGATATGTGAGAGACTTGCCGGACAACATTGCCTGGCAGCCAAACCTTCAATTCATTTCTCTATAGCTGCATACAACAAGTATAAGCGACAGAAATGCCAGGAACTAATCGGAAGAAGAAGACGTGGTGTGCTGCACCAGATCCTCGGTAATTGGCCTTTTCAAGCCCAGTGAGGCAAATCACTGGTATGTGAGATGTTCTCGCTGCCACGCTCAGACGACTCGTGTCGACGGCTCAGGTTGAGCGGTAAATCTCTCAGTCTCGCTTTAGCAAACTTGGAAATACGAGACGGTAAGAAAAGGAGGAAATCATGACGGCCTCGGGCTTCTCTGAGGAGAAAGCTTGGCTTCTCGACGAGCTGATCAGCTCGTCGACGGCCATAATGAGTCCGTATACGCTGTGATGGTCGCGGTCATGTTGAAGTATGAAAGCTAAATCTCGTTCTCCAGTCATAAGAATGGATGTCGAGATCTACCTGTATTCTATTCTCACCATGTCGTTCTTGTTGCCGCTCATGAGCAGCATCATGAGCAGCATCTAGATCTGGTCTCCTCGCACGTGTCGTCCTCGCTGCTGCGAATGAGCAGCTACTCGATCATCTCGCTGGTGTCTCTCGCCTCCTCGCCCGTGTCGTACTCGCTGCTACGAATGAGCAGCTATGCTGGCGTCGCTGTTCTCCTCGCCCGGGTCGTCCTCGCTGCTCATGTGCAGCTCGGTCGGCTCGCTGGCGTCACTCTTATCCTCGCCCGTGATGTACTCCCTGCTGCTCATGGGCAGCTACTCGGTCGTCTCGCTGGCGTCTCTGTTCTTCTCGCCCGTTCATTCTCGCTGCTGTCCATGAGCAGCAACTTGATCGTCTCGCGGGCTTATCTGGTCTTCTTGCCTCCACGCCCGTGCCTCTCCTACTTCTGCCCATGAGAAGCTACCCGAAATATTTTTGGGTTATTTGACCCAACACTTGGAAATCGGGTCAAAGCCCGCAGTCGATGTGGTTGACCCAGAACAGCCAATGTGGGTCAAGATTTTTAGGTTTTCAGGTTGCCCATTTGGGGCGTTAGCTACCTTCATCTGTTTACCCAAAGGCCCTATCTGTAACGAGGGTCATCCCGATGAGGGCCCTCCTTAGCATTCCCCTTCTGTTCGTGGCGTATTGGAGGTGGCTCGCCTGTTTGAACACTCCGAGTTAATCATCCGATCTGAGCGTACTAAGGCTAAGAAAACCAAGTCTATGTACATCCTGATTGTTCGGATCAGCTATCCCAACCGCAACCTACGACATGATGCGGAGATTTCGGGCGCTCCTTCCGCGCACTCTGTCGGCTATTTAGCGACATAGGTACTATTTGGCGCGTTTGAATACTGACTATTTGTTTTACTAATAGTTTTGCAGCTATTTGTAGTATTATATGTTTGCAATGTAAATCAAACGATCGAAAACTTCCATAAGCACGTTTGTTGTCGGTGATAACTTTTTGCCACCCAGGTGTATAGTCTCGCGCTACCTTTTAGGGACCTATCCCCCTTCCGAAAGTAGAGCATCCAGACGGGGACAGGCGTGTACCTTCGAACGAATAAACCTCACTCAGAGTGGCGTGTGTACCTTGCGTAATCGCGTTCTAGTCCGTTTGTCTTTGGTGAACCTTAGTGGGTTGTTAATACAAATATAGAAAATAGAAGAACACCGAGCGCAGACGAATACCTCCGTACGCCGTTCGTACTGTTAGTGAGAAGCACTGACCTACTAACCAGATCTTCTCCCAGAGTTAAGATAACCAATATTAATATGCAGAGTACAATACACACAACTATCCGTCACTTATTTTTTTTGCACTCCGACGGTGTGACCACTCCAGAACAACTTAGTTTACCGCTTAGAGATACTGGTCGATCTCCAAACGCCCCCATTTTCTTTTGATTCACGCACCACCTCCGGTTGGAGGAAAATATACAGACCAATACCCAGTCCTACCACACAGTAATCTATCAATAGTTCTAGGTAACAAACCTCCCGGACTAGTTAATACGGAATGGAGAAGCTCCTCTACGAAACGTGTGCTTACCAATTACCATATGGTATAGTACGTTTTCCGTCCCAGTGTACGAGGCCAAGTCTCCGCCTAACTGCGAACTTGACCTTTTTGTGGGGGTGAGAATCCACACACGTCCCCTTCGCACAGTCGGTGTAGCTGGATGTTGACTGTCGGACGTCTCGGTCCTCCGGCGGGTTGCCCAACACAGGACTTCTGGCCCAGGCGATACTCACCTCGCTCCCGTGAACGAAAATGCGCTGCACTTCAGGTCTTAAGGCGAAACGGATTCCGTATTAGATTTTCTTGGTACTTCTATATCTTTTATCTTGACTAGAAGAGCTCTCTACTAGAGGTCTCTTACGTTCTTGGCGTCAATCTTCAACACATATTTTTCTTTTATTTTGATCTTTGTATGGTGTGGCGTACCATATTCAACTTCAGGGTGCACAATACTCCAACACATCGGAACCGCATCCTCGCACGTGGTCACGACTGACTGGGCAGCTGTGGTACTTTTGTAAGCCTCTTCGCTCTGGGCACATCTTGATATCTGACTTTACTTGGACTTTTTATGGGTATCCCTTCCAGGGTACCTCCAATTCGACAACTCCACTCTGTGACTTTATTCCAGTGGAATGTTACTTCACACTTGGTTCTGGGACGTAAGTCGCGTCTTCAAATGAGATATTTTCGGGGATCATTCTTCGTGTGCGTGTTGGTCTTGCTATCGTCTTCACGAGGTTTCTTCATGCTGGCTCTGTGACTTTAATCACTGGTCGTTCAGGGCTCATTTATCATCCTGATCTCTTTTCCTCTGTGCGGACTCACAAATCTTAGTGCGTGACGGCTGGTGAATTTTCATTAAGTCAGATCATATCATTGTGCTGAGCGAATTTAGATGTACTGTGATGATAATCATCCCAGATACAAAATGTGTTCGGCTTTTTCGATGGGAACCAAGATCTCTGTGTAAAGACCAAGTGCGCGCGGGCAAGAAAGAAAACTTGCAGCAGCAAGCTTACTCCGGCCACAAGCGGATTCATCGCATTAACTTTCAGGCGGTTGTCGTGCGTGACGATTTGGCCATCCATTGCTGGGGTCCGATGGTGGCGTGACATCATAATGCTGGGTCAAAGCAAGTTGGCTAATTATATGGCAAACCACCACGATGCATTTAATAGCTAAATTTTCTACGGCGACCGGCCTATGTAATACAGACATTGCTGATGTCAGACTTTAAATGCGCTAGAATACCCGCTAATGAAAAGATGTGCAGAAAGATGGTGAGCGCAGTCAGACAATCGGTGGAGTAGAAGTTCGGTGACCCTAAGACATTTTTTTGCGTTTTTCGACTACAAAAAGTTACTCAAACTTCGGCCCTCACCCGTGGACAAGTATGCATTAATATGCGTGTCTCTTCGAAACTGTCATTGTTGTTACTATAGCGACAACCAGATTGGTAAGTACTTTGAGGGGGATCCTCCACCAATAGACGAATACGTAAAGCCTTAACATAATTCACTCCTCTTAGCCGTATTTCGATTGGCCCTTCTGACTCAGACTGATCAAGTGTATAATGTTTTTCGACCCGGCCTGAACTAAAGCGACTATCTAGTATCCGTCTACTTCCCTCTGCTAGGTCATAAACTCCGTTGTCTCTCGTTTGTCTTGCAGCTCCTTCTCCTCCATCACCAGCGGCATGTCCGTTAGCAGCCCTTTCCATTTCAGTCGCTTACCTAGGGTTGATCGTTCTTGATCTTCTCCTTGTGTTTCAAAAGCGAGGTGCCTCCACGTCGCAGACGCCCCCTCGCTTTGACGTTTAAGTGTTATATTTAACGCAATGACCGGTATCAATGTTCTAGTATACATCGTAAGTCATTGTTGGTTGTGCCTTCTCTTCGCCATCAAGTTATACGACGAGGGCTACCAGATCATCAAGAAAGCAATTAGGAAGGAACAGGCTGCAGCAGTTCGACTAAAAGCACACGACATCGAGCTCTGGGCCACAGTTTTTAGCGAGGTACTACTCAAGATGAATTTCGACTACAAGCCTTCGCACTCCGTCTGAAGATGGTGACAACCCACTGCTGCCAATAGAGGCTGCCGTCAAGCGCTATGCGGTCACCTACAACGAGCACTGGGTAATCCGTTCCGGATCGTGGGTGTATCTGAAGTATTTTCCTGGTGGCCCACGACAACAAATTCACAGGGATTTTCTCAACAGCGAAACCATCGATGCAGATGATTAAGAACTGCCGGGGGTGGTTTTGGTGGATTTGCAAGACGACACTCGCCTTGCTACGTATGGGTGGAATAATCGGCGCCTAGTAAAGGATGGCGAAAAAATTATATCGCTGCAGAAAGGAAATCTCCTTTGTGTAATTTGCAGAGGGGATCTCGCGCAGTGTGGGGTATCCTACGACTGTGTGAACATACGTCTACATTGCTATTTAGACGTGAATCTCCCTGGCGTGAGCTACAGGTACAGCATGGCCCAATTGTGCCGGTTTCACATGTACAGGTGCCGTGCGTGTTCAGTTGAAACATTTGATACTGTAGCTTCTCGACGAGAACATGAGCGCTCCTACTCGCACATTTACTGCCCAGTATGCAAAACGCCTTTTCAACGCAAGGAGACTTTGAAATCGCACCGGCGCACGCATCATTCCTACATCCGCCTTTAATATACCAGATTACTTTGTTTTGCATGTTTAACTATTTAAGTAAAAATATTTTTAAAGAAAATCTGGATAACTCTATATTCCCGGTTTAAATCTTTAGTTGCTTGATTTAAAACGACAGATTACTTTGTGTTGCATATCTATCTATTTGTGATAGAGCTTTTTAAAGAACATTTTGTTAAGCTAGTAAGCTTAACTCTATCTAGCCGGTATAATGTTTTAGACGAGTATTTTTCCTTAAAAGTAGATTTTTTGGATTTGAAATGATATGTATCGCATCTAAGAGTTACTATTAAAGATATAACGTTTTGAGTTTGGGTCGCCATGTTTTAGCTACCCCACTTGACCCAAACCTCACGATGTGGGTCAATAACGAAAATGAAGCTCGTGTACTTTATATTGCATTAATAAGTTGCTATGAAATGTATACTGCATTTACTTTAGACTATCATAGTTAAGATTATTCGTTGCATCTGCATGGATTATTACAGAGATGTGACCCGAATTTCGAGAATGGATTTCCACGTAGCTGGTGTTCGAACTTAGCTGCAAAGTTCTCTCGTCTGTATCAGGACGGGAAAACCCGGAAGGCAGTGAGGTACTGGTGAAGATAGGGACTTGAAACCCGGGGTCCGCATTCGGCTGGTTGCGATCTACTCGTTCAGCAAATGTGGGGAGCTGTGCGTTCCCGCTAGCACCACGATTGGCCTAATGAGAACGGGCGGTGTGACGGATTTTTCTTAAGCTTTCAGGTTCTCGAATACGAGGTTGCCAAGTTTGCATATGATCGCGATAGACCCACCAGTGAGCGTCAAAGTGACTGGGTAGTAGTTTTGATTGACCATTAGACTTAATGATAGCGACGATTTCGTGCACACAGGGTCTCCCATGAACAGTTCGAAATCTTCCAGAGCACACCCGCACAGTCTTCGCACCTGTAGTCAGTAGCATAGCATCTTTCCAGAGACTGTCAGTAGCGCGAAGAGCAAAAACCGTAATCGCGCAGCCACTTGTGCATAACCAAAACAATTAACAGAGTACCACGTGTTTTGTCGTCCGCTGTCCATCCGTTCACTGTCCTCCGGTATTGACCTGTTTTGTGGCATATCGTGCGTACCTGTCTGGCCACCCATTACCCACCCACCCTACTGCATCACACCATCTTACGGGCTCGCTTCTACTATACCAAAATTACAAAAATAGCTGCGTGACAAGAATGCAGACTAGCCTTGATGTAGTGTGCAAAACCGGAACGCCGCCGAGGGAAGCGACGGTGGCCCCCATTGGCCAAAAAGCTGCCGAGCGCAGCGAAGGCGGCCCCGCCGCCGTAGGCGGCCTACCCTGTTGACATAGCGGGGTCGTAGGGCCCGCCCTCCTGTAGTGAATTATTACAACATGGCGAGTGGTGCAGCGACGCCGTAGGCGAGCGAAACGGGGGCGTGATATTACCCGCCGCGCAGCTGCGGCGCTAGGCTTAATAAAAACACGAACTTTATTATTAATACCCCCGCCCGCGGAGCGGGCGGCGCTCGGCTAGTCTATCATGTTAACGAAGGTATGGCAAAATAGTGGCGTCACGTGCAGCACGTTCCTTAACTGCGCTCGCACACGAAACCCACCACGGTGATAGTCGTTTGAATACAGTGTACATGTAACCATTAAAATTGTGTAGCCAACGCTTGCATTGCGCGAGCGTTCCTTCTACAGCAGACGTGTCTCGATAGCCGTAGTGTTTGTACCGATCGGTCCAACAATGAACAAGTGTTGTTTTGAATGTTCACCAGTGTTGATTCAAGTACGGTGCAATTACCGGAGACAGCATATGCAACCGACTGCAAATTCATTTTCTGACTCTGGCTCGACTGTTTTGTAAAAAACTCCATAAAACTTGTGTTTGCCAAGCATTCTCGTATTTATCATGGCCGGGGAGCGGATTAATTACCGCAACTTGACCCAGAACAGTTCTCGCCTTTGCTAACACATTCTGGTGGAAATGCAACTGGCATATTATTGACGGAACCGATGAGAAAAAAATGGCATTCAAACATGCGAGTTCGCGATCCGTTAGGATTACAGTCGGTAGAGGAATTTCTAGTTCATCTAGCAACGCGCGCAAGGTCTTTAGAAACCAACAGAAGTTTACCTCCTTCTATCCTGGGAGAAAGCATTGTGTCACAGGAAGAACAGTGTGCATTCCAGTCATGGATATGACATTGATGAGAGGAAAGTCGTACTTGTTAGTTTTAAACGTTCCATCCATTATCAGTACGTCACAGTGTGTGACATAAAGACGAAGAGTGGCAGGGTGGGCACAAAGTAAATATACCAGCTCCTTGGAGACAGGATTCACTTCATAGCGATAGTAAAACTTATGGGTCCGCAGCAGGTCGAACAATGCCTCCATCGGGATCTTGGTTGCAAAAGCGACATGTCTGGCCTTCAACTATGAGTTACTGATGTCTTTTGGCAAAACTAGAGAAGTGGGGTCTTTATGTAAAATTGATGCGCGAATTTTGGCAACCGGGATGCCAGCAGCAGTCTGAATGTCAATGAAATCATGCATATGTGGTGTAGCGGGATCAGCAAAATCTGCGAGATCGCTAGTCCGGCTTACCAACTGCGCCCGAACACCGACTAACGG
>KE585271.1:0-10539 GCA_000443045.1 Phytophthora x cambivora | reverse complement strand
TCAGTGTTTCATAATAGTGACCAGCCGGGTCCCAGTCTCTCACTTGTCAATCAACGGCGATCTCCGATTTCTCGGATCTTGCTTCTCCACACATACTCGAAGCCGACGCAAGTGCCGCGTGAATTGCTGCAATCTGTCTATGAGCAGCGTGAACGCAAATATCATCGGACGGAGGATGATTGTAAACTTGGCTTTGGAGCCTGATGTGCACGATTTTCCATGGTCCCTCAACATTGGTTTTTGAAACCGCACATATTTTCAAGCGCATAGGACAACCCTGTGTTTATACACGCGCATTTGGCGCTGTCGCTCACTTTCGGTCAATTGTTGTGTGCACTTTGGTCTACATGCGCGATCACACTCGTAATGTCTAGCCCACACTGTGGCAGTTCCTATCAAATAACGAACACGACGTCGCGACACATTAAATCTATGGTTTGAAGTCCAGTCGTGAACAGCACGCTCCGCTGCATCATGGGAATCGAAAACATCTTCAGGTGGCGGGGAAATAATGTAAATGTCATCATCACAATTTCGTTGTGAAACTTGCATTATTCCATCAGAGTTTTCTGAAGAAATAGCTAGAATTTCTTCTCGGACGCCGCCGACAGCTTTTTCTTCTTGCTCCAAAACGTGTTCACACACAGGTGAAAACAGGTCGTCATCGACCCATTCATGATCGTCTGAGCTATCAGAATGAAAATTATCAATGTCATCGGAAAAATCAGAGTCGTAGAGCAAAGATTCGATTTCATAATGAAAAACTCAGAATTCTGATGACATGTTTTCATCAGCGCAACTACTGTGACGGCTGTCTGAGTCGCTTTCCACTGCCGAATCTGCTCCAATAACATTATCGCACGGAATAATACAGTTATGGCGGATTACGGCTTGTTCATATTCGCTGCCTGTATTCAGCTGTAGTGAAAATGCGGCCGAAAACTCCCCGACACTTGTAAAGTACGACTGGTAAATATAGCAAAGGTTGAATCGCCATGGTGTGTGGCGCTGCTAGTAGATTCTGTATCTCTAAAGTTCCGTGAAGTCTCACCGAACTGACTGGATGCGTGACGCCAGCCAGCCGGCAGCATCTTCGAGCAAAATACCACAATCCGATATTCGAAATGCAGGTCACACAGGAGATACTCAAAGAG
Organism: Phytophthora x cambivora; assembly: GCA_000443045.1. Taxonomy (NCBI): domain Eukaryota; phylum Oomycota; class Peronosporomycetes; order Peronosporales; family Peronosporaceae; genus Phytophthora; species Phytophthora x cambivora. Next base: position 9,385 of record KE585271.1, on the reverse strand, counting down.
GTAAGCAACAACCTGGCGGGCGAGCTCTGTGCAAATGGCACTCTGAAGAAGACGTATTTCGGGTCTTGAAATTAGGTCATTCCCTTTGCTATTATTAACCCCTTTTAAATTAACAAAACCACCTAAGCTTCTATATGACCTACAAAGTTGAAATCGGGTCAATATTACATTTGACCCAACACTTGGAAATCAAGTCAGAGCCCGCAGTCGATGCGGTTGACCCACAACAGCCAATGTGGGTCAACATTTTTGGGGTCAGCTGGTGTCCATCTGGGGCGTTAGTTACTGTCATCTGTTTACCCAAATGCTCTATCAGTAACGAGGGCCCTCCCGATGAGGGCCAGTCTTTAGCATTTCCCGAACAGAAACGCGGAACTCCTTCTCAGCGTTTGCGTTAGCCAGTGACGCGAGACTAAACCGAATATCGGGGACGCCGGGTCGCTCCGGTTGGTCGTAGAGGGTTAGAAGCATGTACAGCTTCTCGCCGTTCAGGTCCAGCAGGAAGGAGAGCCGTCGTCCAATGCTATAATTTCTAAGTGGCTGGCGTCGAAGCCCCTTTGAAAATCAGATTTGACGGGATATGGTGTGGCAAAAACACAGCTGTAAAATCCCTGCGTAATTGCATCACACTCGCTCCTACACCCATATGCTGTTTGTGGAAACAGGAGAAGAAGCAGATATTGCGAAACATTTCTATTGTCGCAGTTATTACTGTCATTTAGCGAAAACGGACATTACACAACCTTTATTCGCTGATAATTCCATTCTATTTATCTTCATAACTCTACAAATGGTTTATCTTCGTGATTTGCTAAAACAAACAACGAATTAAACCGTTGTTTAGACAGAAAAGGGTTCAAAGCACAATCATATCACATCAGATAGTCATATTCAGCGCAGTCAAGCACGAGTTCCCAAGGTCAAAGGTATATGAAGCTATATTTTTGGTAAGCTCTCCGTGCGACGCGCAATTTCGCAGTTTCAAATCGAAACTTAATCACCTGTTAAATTGTTGCGATTTGTATATGTGGGCGCCAAGGGGAGTGCGCACGACGCTACCGTTCTTCGTTGAAGCCGAATACTAGGGTGTATCCCGGACGAATTTTACGCGCTAGGGGATTCTAGTTACGGGCTCAATGAAAAAGGCTTGACTCCATACCGGGGGGGGCGGGGATATGACTTGAAAGAATGGAAGTGTGCATCGGGTCGGCCTCAAAATGCAAAAGGACTCTTCAACTTGCGCCATGCGAAAACACGCAACATTGTGGAGCGTGTGATGGGAATACTGAAACGTCGATTCAAAGTGCTATGTTCGTGCATGAAGTTCGAGATGCTGATGGTCAAAATGGTGATATTTGACTGCATACCAACCCATAATTTTATTTGTGACTACGATGCTAACGATCTTGGTGAAGACTTTGTGCGCGCTCACTTCCAAATAGACCGGCTTCTGCTCACATCTAGAGCGTGATATCAAGGCCGGAGACACCAGGGACTTCGAGGGGGGGTGGAAGGGCGCTGAAACCCCCGAGGTATACAATCTTGAAGATAACTGACAAGTCGCCCAGGAAGCGGCACGAGAACGCCGCACGAGGACCACAGCCTGTGTAGGCGGGCGGAGACAGTGCGAGCGCTTACTAAGTTGAACAGAGAGGAGCCAAGTTCACACTCGGGTAGGCAACAATGACGAGCAGGAACGAGGACACTAGAGGATGGCAGACGGTAGGAGGAGCAAGAAAACACCAGAAACCGGCAGAAGAGAACCAGAGGGGAAGGGGGCCTCGCAAGCCGGGCAACAAACAAAGTGCTAGAAAACAGTCACCAATGCGAGTCAGGCCTGCTAATCGCAAGCAAGAAGAGGAACACAAGGGTCAAGGGGTCGGACTCAGCAGCGTCGATCAAGGTGATGGCAGCGTCGTGTTCAAGCAGTTGGTGAACTACCTCATCAACAAAGCATCTGCGGAGTGTGTGTGGGACACCATCACCCGACTGAACGACTTGGCGAGAGCCAGATGAGTCCCAGGGAGCGATAACAGCTTGACACAGCAGGAGGGCTCACAAGTCAAGGAGGAAGAACGACGGACAGAATGGATGGATGAGATGCCAGAAGTACTGAGGAACCAGTACGAGCGGCTAAGGAGCTATTGGAACAAGAACAATAAAAAGCACGTCCAGAGACTTCAGCAGTTGATGACAACATGGATCGTGGAGCAAACAAGATGAATTGGAGACAAGACTACGATATTTTACTTTTGTGGACAATGCGGGGTCCAACAAAATGGACGAAGACAACGAGGAAAAGAGCACACCCAAATCGTACTTGGGAGCTGTGGCCAAAGGGCTGCAACCCAAGGACAATTCACAATCTAAGGAATTGAAGAAACTGTACGAACTCTACATGACGCCCATGGAGACCCTGGCCGTTCCAAGGAGGTGCACGGAAGAGGAGGGTAGAGCGCTGTTGATGATATTGACGCATGAACTGGAAGTACCACATCCGCCGAGGTTTCTGGTGCAGACAATGACAGGAGAAGAGATAGCGCGCCTCATCGACATATTCAAAGCAATTGAGTACCCACTCTATGTCAACCTTGCTCCGGGTCAGAGGTTTGGGGAAACATGTCCAAGCAAGTACTGTTGGCGCAGATACACATGGGGGCAGAGGCTGCAACATCGCAAAAACAAGAGATAGTGAACTTCAAAACAGATCTGTCGAGAATCACGTTGGACGTGGACACCAGGGTCCTCACAGTATACTTCAAAGGCAAGAAAACGGCTCAGAAATGGGAGGGTTGGCAGCTACCATTGGCAATGAAACTACTCCCCCTGATTGATTATGACTGTCAGAGAGAGGAGGCAAAGCTTACGAATGCGATAATACAGCTCGACTACTACACGTACACAGCGGTGCTGAGGCGAGGAGCAATGACCTCGACGGACTTATACTGGCTGTTTGCAACCAAGCTGGGGTTAAAGGTGCACACGATGGCACATACTGAAACCAAGGACACGGGCATGAATTACAAGCAGTGGCGAATTTCGGTCAAGGCAGCGGCGTGCCCACCAAAGCTATGGAAGGTGGGCTATATCATAATTGATGATGTGGAATTGATGATACATCGTCAAGAGGTGTATATTAATTGGACATGCGCTAAGTGTGGGTCTCCAGAGCACCCTAACAAATATTGCAGGATTGCAGCGGAGAGCATGGAAGACAGCAAGGCCAAGCACACCATGAAAGTAGCGGGGCAGTTGCCCTCAGTGATACAAAAGAAGAGAGGGGAGACCGGGAGGATGGCGACGCCTACAACTTTAGAAGAATTGCGACCGATGATTCGAGGAGAAGTCAGTGAGAAGAAGAACGAAACTCCAGAAGGTGTCAATGCAAAGAAGCAACAGCGAAACATCCGTACCTCGCCCGCGCGGAAAGAGAAAAAAACAAGCCGTAGACTGGTCGGAGTTACCTCAGGAATGGGAACAGCACCGACTGCCGCAGGAGGTCAACAATGCAAGTACAATTAAAAAAGAAGTGGGGCACAAAGAAGACCGCGAGCGGAGCGGAGTCAGGGAAGCACACGAACACATTTCAAGAATATCAGCCGACAGCCATGCACGAGAGTACCCCAGGCGGGGGACGGAATCCGGCGACAGTGGAACTAGAAGAGAAAACAAGAAAGGAGACGAAGACGGATTAGGAGGTTCCGGACGTGGACATGGGAGAATCGGCCAATTTAACCCTTTCGCGAGCCTCTTGTCTTAATTATACTATACAAGCCTAAGTAATTTGCTTCTAAAAGGGCGCAGGATGCGCCCATATAGAAAATCACGGTACTCGTTTCGCATGCCTCTTGTAACATAGTACCTGCACTGATTTGCAGATGCACAACGATCATATGCATTCAACTTAATTTTTGTATGGTTTGATGATTCCTGATTGTACTGTTTATTGTTTGTCATAAAAGATGGTGCATTCACGGTTGAACTTGTGTAAAAGGGCACAGGATGCGCCCATGTAGGAGGTGTTTTCACACCGTGTTTTGCAAATGCTCTATATGGGCGATAAATGTGCCCTTCTACCGCGAAAGGGTTAGCACCAGACCAACAAGAGAAGAACCAAACAGTTCAAGACAAGGCAGAGCAGTCGCCCTCCCCAACCAAAGGGCGATCACCGACGAGGAAAATATTGAAAGCACAAGGACGGAAAGGATGGATGAGAAGGCAAAATCCTCTCGGAGTAGAACATAACACCAAGGACAGCAGGAATCCGGAGAAGTGCAACAGCGGTCTCACGGTGAACAAAAACGCCCACTTCGAACGGCATCTTCCTCTCCCAAACGGAGACACCTGAGAATTGGATCTCTGGCCGACCGAGCAAGGGCACCTTAAAGGATACCAGCGAAAACATAAACGAGAAGAAGCGAGAGGGTGCAACACGGTCACTATCGCCATTCAAACGGGCACATGCTGGAGCAGAAGAGGTGGGGGGTAGCCATGCAAAGCTATATTCACGAGTATATGCAAACTGTGCCGACCAAGAACACAGCGACAGAAGGAAGACACGCGAGAAAGTGACCTGGCGGGGATGCACGTGGGCGAACTGAGAATGCACGACGAGGAACGGTCGAAGAAGACAGCGAGGACAAGGAGGTCGGAGCAGACGACGACCTAGCTGGCATCAAACCTGGGGGAGTCACCGAATAAAGAGGCCAAGGGGGGCGCAAATGGACAAGAGCGTTCGCAGACGCACCTGACCAGCTACTTCTCAAAGGTAACAAAAGAAGAAAAGGAAATAAACAACAGAAACAACTTCAAATTACACGGGCGAATTATCAGAGTTGAAAGGAGAATACAAACGCAGATACACCAAAGAACACTACAACATCAGCACAAACTTGACAGAACCATTGGAGTAGCGACTTACAATATTCGAGGGTTGAAGGCCCATATGCAAGCACTTGGGCGACACCTGCAAGGATTGAAGGAGAATCGAGGGCGGGTGACTAGAGATATTACCTTACTACAAGAGATACATCTCAATGAGGGGGGGGGCATAGCTCGGCAGAAAAGCAATATGCAGCATTATGGGGATACAAGCGTGCGGCGGCACACACACTTTCATTTTGGTCGTCGGGAAAGCAAAGAAGTGCGGGGGGACGATCTTAGTAAATCCATACGGCGCAATCAAAAATGTACAGCCATGGCAGAAAGAGAATTGGAGTAAAAATGCAGTGATGGTCACAGGTGAGATTGGAACAGAGTCCTTCCTGTTTATTAACCTGTATGCCCCATCCAAAGGGGACGCCAGAATCGCATTCTACAACCAGCTCAAGTCTCTAAAGTTAACAGACAACGTGAAAGTGGTATGCGGGGGAAGCTTCAACTGCGTCACTGAGACTCGAATAGACCGATACAACAGCAACTCAAGAGGAGACAAGGGGGCTAAAGAGTTACAGCAATTCATAGAAGGCAACGGATTGACGGACACGGGATTTCGCAATATTCCAACCAAATACAACAAGAATGATCGCAGAGAGTATGCGCAACACTACCACACGTACAAGCATACATCAGCGAGTGGGAAGGTGTCAACAAGTAGAATCGACAGAATATATGTTAATGCAGTGGCGGGGAAGCTAGTACGCGGAGTAACGACAGAGGAATCGCCATGTCATACGGACCACAGAGGGGTACTGTTGGAAATGCATCCACCATCAGGGCCAGTGCGAATAAAAAACGGCCAAGAATTTATCCCCCGCCGCCATTGGCACAAGCAGTATCACAAACTATGATAGAAGAGCGGCTACAGCAGTTGCAGATTAAATTGAGCAAAACAACCGAGTGTCAAGCTGTGATGGAATGGGATACATTTAAGAGGGAGTTAACGAAAGAAATGGGCGATTTCCACATGATGACGAGGCAGAAAATGACAAACGGGTTCAGGACCAGGATAAAGAGACTGAAAAAGAAGCTCGAGAAATGTGACTACACTGGAGGGCAGGGGTCAGGCGACGAGCGAGAATCCGTGCTTGCCGAAATAAGGAGATTGCAGGAGAACAGAAGAAGTGTGAGGATGAAAGTTATAATGAACAGAAATGCGTGGAGCTCGAGGGCATCCACAAAGCATTTCTTCAGAAGAATATGCACCAAATTTGGAGACAACGTAATCCCGACATTACGTTCGAAGATAAGTGATTCCAAATGGGGGCCACATGAAAAAGCGGAAATACTGGCAGAAAATTGGGAGCCAATATTCAACGGAGAAGCGGAAGAACGAGAGAATTTGAATCAGTATCTAGACAGTATCAAGGTGAACAGGGAAACACCAGACATGACTGACATAGACGACGAATTTACAGAAGAGGGAGTGATAACCGCGATCAAGAGGCGCAAAAGAGGGAAAGCATGTGGTCCAGATGACTTGCCCAACGACTGGTATCAGGATCACTGCATTCAAATAGCGACATTGCTCACCAGCAAATCAACTCGTGTATGAAGAATGGAATCACACCAAAAACGTTCGTGGACGCGTATATTTTCTCGATCAGCAAGGGATGCGATACAGCAGATCCTCTTAATTGTCGCCCGATAGCACTTTTAAATACCGACTACAAAATCTTCACGCGCGTACTAGCCTGGAGAGCTCGCAACTACATATCCAGATTAGTGCACAGAACACAATTCGGTTTTGTACCGGGAAGAACCATTCACGAGGCCATCGAGCCGCCAAACTGATTTACAGCTTGCTTTTCAGGTATATTGCGGTATCATCCGCGTATCCGGCAACCTGCAATTTGAGCTCGTCTACTTCATCTCTGAGTACGATTCCCTCCAATCTGGGATCTATTTCAATTTCATCATACAGGATGTCTGCTGCGATTATGAAAAGCAGGGGTGCTAGCGGGCACCACTGCCGTATTCCACTCGTCACTCCTAATGGTTTTGAAAGCATGGCGTTCGCCATGAACTGCACCCGTGTTCCCTTGTGTATTGCACCCACAACGGCGCAAAATTTTGGTGGGAATCCTTTCGCCTTCAATACTTTCAGTAAGAAATCTCTATCCAATGAGTCGTGTGAAGAAATCGGCAGCCATCACGCTAGGAAGAACAGAACCACAATGCGAAGGAGATGCGGGGTTTACCCAGAACTCAACAGCCATGAAAGTGCCTGAAACTGAAAGCACCAGGTATCTGGGACATATCGCGGGCGTGTCCACAACAACAGACGAAGCGTGGAAAAGAGCGTTTGCAGCACTGACAATAAGTTTAACTCTCGCGACTGGAAAAACCAATACAGCGCAACAGAGGGCAATGATAGCGTCAGCAATTATAGTACCCAATTTGCTATACGTAGCTAGACACGCATGGTCCACAGAGGCGCACATCAAGCAAGCAGATAAGAGAATCAGGAAATTCGTAGGAAAGTCCAGCTTTGCAGAGTCAGATAAGGCACCAGCAGGATGGATATCGGCGGTGCAAGCAGAACAGCCCACGAAAGAGGGAGGTATCGGACTGCCCAACATCAGGGCAGAATTGGTAGCGATGGGATCGATGACGGCAGGTACTTGGGCTTTGACGGAGCACAAGGTGATAGAAATTACGAGGGATGTACTTCAAACATGCACCGGCAAACAGAAGAAAAAAAATAACACCGGTTAATAGGGTGCCACAACAAAAAATAGGGGCAGACTTAGGGAGAACGGGGCTCCCATGGGCACAATACATGTTCGCGCAGCAACAGCAGAGCAACGGAGAACAAGCGGTCGAGAGAAGGAAATTGAGAATAGCTCTAAGGTACAGCAACGGATTGACCACGAGGTGGTGCAACGCGGGACTCAAATGTGAACTACGGGATACTGCGATGCTTAACGTGACAATTATTCGGAGAGCATGAACTGAAAGTCGTGGAGATTTCATCCATGAGAGCTTCGGTAATTTACGACTGCAGGAGGTGAAGCGGTGGGATGCAACAGGGCTCAGGGGGCACTGGAACCAATACACACATTTGATCCACGGGATACAGGGCAAGAATATTGAAGGCATAGCTCGAGTCACCTGGCTAGGACAGGCGTCATCATATTAACACCAGTGCAGCAACAACTGCCCATGCTGAGTAAGATGGTCCACGAATTCAGGGAGTATGCCTGAATTTAATACCTACATGGCCGGAGTTGGTATTCAAACCGACATCGCACAGGTACATGAAGGTACATCACGGACTAGAGGACCCGCATCATGTTTTCGAGGTGGACAGTGACAGTGGAGAGGTCATGCATTTGTGAGGGGCAATGAAAAGGAGTGTACACAGGGCAAAGGAAGACATGACAACAGAGCAAGCAATTGCTCAAGACATGGGTGTGCCAAACCATACAGTGTGGATAACGCCACATCCAGCAATTCAAAGAATGAAACCCTTATGGGAAGGACGGCGGAGATGGTCGCAGACACGAAAGCAGTACCGAGCTTTGTATCTGAGGAAACGCAGGACAGATGCGCAAAGAGGGGCAGAAAGCAGACAGCAGCAGTGGGCAGGTCAACATGCAGAAATAGCAGAAGCACTAGGCAGGTTGACATGGAAAACTCTACAAACGATGGAAGGAGTGCCGGCGTATCAGCTGCAAAATCTACACAGGCTCAAACACGACAAGCTTCGGCTCTGGAATAAGGAGACGAAGGACTAGGCCTGTGTGTCTTGCGGAGAACGGAGGACGGCCGGAACAGCTCACTTAGTATGGGAGTGCGAAGTAGCGAGGCGTTTTTGGACCACGATGATGAGTTTTTGGAAACCAAGGGACTCGAACACCACGACAACTCAAAATCACAGGAGGGTGGCACTGGCCGACATCTTCAGCATGAAGCTTCGCACATTACCGTCCCCTTAGTTCCCATACGTTGTACCGTAGAACATAAGAGGTGTATAGCTTGCTTCGCTTTTTTCGCAGCATCGATGTTATGTTGGAGGTACAACATAAGCAATGTTTATACTTGGAGTTTGTATGAATGTACTGTCAATTTCACTGCATAGTGAAATCAAGACAATGGTTTGAGTGCAAAACAGCCAAATGCACAGGTTTAGGTGTCGGCCAAGATGCAGTTCGGTTGAACGTGATATAGAGTGCACTTGTCACCCACCACGAACAGGTGGCTCCCAGCACAGTCTTCATTCTTGAAAACGGCGAGAGGAAGCAAGATGGTCGGTGGCGCGGGGAAGGAACCGCGCTACAAGATGACGGCGCAGGAGCGGATCCTATGCAGGCAGGCGCTTCTAAATGACAGACACGCGCGTCGCATTCGACGGTCGTCAAGCACCACGGGAGCAGAAGGAGAGAGGCACAAAAAGGCCTCAAGGAAGGAGGGCGCGAAACGGACGACGGCGGCCATGGGGTTG
>KE585194.1:1664-12976 GCA_000443045.1 Phytophthora x cambivora | reverse complement strand
CTGGGGCATGTGGCTTCAGCAATTGACGAATGTTTCGAAGCAGGTGATACCAAAGACGTTGAAGTCTATTGCAGATTTTTATACCTTTTGTGTATGAGTGGGGTTTGTGAGGAACGTGATCTGGAGTTTCGCTGTTCAATTGAGAACCGTTTTGGAATGTTGTCAAAACTTATTTTGCGGCTACGTGATTCATCAGAAAAAGAAGTGGTAAGATATTATTCGCATTTGAAATTGTAGATTTCATAGATGCTACGGATGCTCACGCTTGTATTTTTCTGTAGACCCCTGTCCTGCTGCGATGTATTGGAAGCCTATGTGTCGACGTGCCGTCACATTGCAACATAGCAACAACTTTAACATTTACTTTCGACGAGCAGTCGCGAAGTCTCGGCAGTACAGTCACGAAATCGCTGAGCAAACTTGGAAACAGCTTGGCGGCCAATGAAGAAGTAGCGCTCTCGGCGATCGAAGGAGTATTTTTGTGCATTTATTCGATCGTCTCTGCTGCTGATCAGGTTGAATTCGAAGCACAAGATGTCGTATCTACAGCTATTCGGGCTGTCGAATTTCTCACTTCATCGTCACAAGCCCTCGGGACTGAATCGGTGGCTGCTTTACAATCTGTGATCAACACGCTGCTTCGTGCACTTGCTAGAGATTATCAACACTATAACGAACCTTTTCACGACGAAAGTGGCGTGGTCATCCTTTTAGCTGGCTATGAGCGCGTTTCTAAGGAATTTTCCAACACTAACGATGATTTGGCCCTGATGATGCTACTTGGAAAATATACGACATTCATCGACGAACTACTGTCATGTGGACAATTTGTCGAGTTAGTGTGGACAACGTACTTCAGCAACAGTCAAAAGAAGCATTCATTCGTTGCCTGGTTGTATCACTGGATGGTATTCGAGGCGTCTGATAGCCCTCCAGTTCGTGCTTTGAAATCTAGTCGCGCCATCAAGCATGATCGACTACTTGGAACTGCTGCTCGTTTGAAAGGTGCTACCTTCGCAGCAATGATCAAACTGAGTGAGCATGATTCAATTTCCGAAGTCGTCAATCTTCACCCTGGGTTTGCAACAGTGCTGACATACATTTTTGCTGAGTTACGCAATGAATCACGGCCATTTGACTTGGCTCAAGCAACATCATGGATGCATTTCCTTTGCGCTGTTGGGGAACAGTGGAGTGAAGATACTCGAATGAATCGCTGGCAGACCAACCAGCATTATTTGAGTATGATCAAGGCATTTTTGCCGCATATTAGCGTCGCAGGCCTCATAAAAGCCTGCAGCTCATTGGAAGCAACAGAAGACACCTTCAAATGCTTCGCGATACGCTTCCTTCTGCTAACTGTGAAACTTCGAGGCCACTTCGCCAAACTTTTGGCTGACTCAGTTCACGACCAATGGCACGAACTATTTCCTTTCTCTAGCAATATATTGAAGTCTCCAACGTCTTTAAAGCTGACAAAATGCTGCGTAACCAGTTTGCTGGCAGAACTGGCCTTCGATGGAGGCCTCGTAACTTCATTTATGCAGTCACCGACGCAGCTTGTGGATCTTGTAAGGGCAGTGCTGGAAGTGTATGATCGAAGAGTGACACAAGCGACATGGCCCAGTATTGCATCTGGAATTTCGGACGACTTCTTGTCCTCTCGAAAATGGTGTAGCACCGATGCTAATGCAAGTCTGGACGGGTTTGATACAACTTTGCATTTCGCTCTAATTCGAGAGAGTCTACGGTTTATTCTCTTCCTCTTAAGGGATTTGAAAACGCGGATAGCATTATTCAATGCCGAGTTCTTTCATCCGCTACTGTGCGGAACTATTTTCCAAGAATCCATTTCATTTTTAAGCGTGAGTGAACACGCGGAGCCGTGGATTGGAACCCAAATCAACGCGCTTCAACTGGTAAAAAGTTTGATGGGTTCTGGAGAAGAAGCTGATGGTGTCTCCGCTCCGTTGCAAACTATCCGATCGTATCAATTTGCTGCTCTGCGTGGACAAATCGTAAAGCATTGCTCCAAACTTCTATTGAAGCCATACACAGAGGATTTCCAACGCACGATAGTGGAATCCTTGATCCCATACGTGAGCCAAAATATCTCTGCTAGCAATGAGATTGCAGCACTGCGTGAGCACGGTGAAGGGGACTTGATGGGGGCACTGCTGGCCATGGCTACCACAGAGTATTCAGAATCATCTCAAGTTATAGTTCAGCTTTGCTTGCAATTGTACAACTCGATTATCGAGTTTTCAATTGCCAACGCGACATACGCCGCCCAACCATCTAATATGGAAAGGCTTCGCAAAATTCGAGAGGAATCCTTGAAACAGGACACTCTTGTCAACTCGTGTCTTCCACAGACGCTGTTTCACATCGCTCGGATACTAGGAAGATCAAAATTGAGCATTGATCGAGGCCTAGTCGAGGAGATTTGGGAAGTAACTTCGGGCGTTCTGCTTCATCCAAAGTGCTCTTTACACTTGAATCCTATGAWACACTCGCTGGASATATTGTGCTGCTCAGGGGCGATCRGGAKRGAATTGCTCGCCMGCGTGGCGCATGACTGGGACGACCGGGGAAAGCGCGTTGTATTGCGTTTGACCGAGTTGACACACTGCAACTCACCATTGGTTGAGGGCACTACAGCAGAGCTTGATGCATCGATCGCAACGCTATCGATGAAAGCCATAGCGCAGATGTGTCGCTCTGACACATTGTGTGAGCGTATGAGCCGCGACTTGAATATCGGTGGTGTCGTTTTGATGGACAGTACCCACCAATTGTGCAAGTATCGCGCACAAGTATTGAAAGCACTCCTTGCATACGAGATCATAGCTAACCGTACATTTCAACTGGCGGAGCAACTTCTAAGTCAGCTCAACGACATTTTAGTGCTGAAGAGTGAGTGTCGACTGCAGCTCTTGGAGCTGTTGCCTTCATTGTTTCAGTCGCCGGCTTTCGAGGTCGCGGATTTAAGCGACAACATTTGGAATGTCTTTCGCTGTATCCTGGCTGAGATGGACTACGTCAAACACAGTCCGAGATATTTAGTGACTGTTGTTACAGGATTGGTGACCCTCTTGGACGTTTACGACACAAGCAACATGCCTAGCGAACTTTTATTCGATTTACAAGACTCTTTGAAGCGGCTACTTAGCGAAAGCTGCAGTTCTAAGGACAAAACTGGGAGCTGGAACCGTATTTCAATGCTCGAGTTACTCGTACTCGCCGGTTTAGACAAGATCAGTGGCTGTGTTGGGGAAGGTCAAGCCTTTGCTGAGCAACACAGTGCGCAGTTCTTCTCACTATGGATGGACTCCAGCACATCCCGCCACTGCAGCGTAGACAATGAGCTCAAGACACTTCTTCAAAACTCGCTGGCTTTACACTTGTTGGATGCCAACGTTAAAGCGGATCCACTTACAACTGTGGTAAATTTCCGACCCTTTTGGCGTGTTTTGGCGAGGATGTTTGTCAGCCTTCAAGATCCACAAGCGCACTTTATCACATCCACAATGCTGCTACAGATGCTACAGAGCCCATCTAGTCGCGACTTCCGCCGCTTTGTGGCCGATACCTGTAAACTCAATTTGATCGACGTGCTATGGTGGGAAGTCTTGACTGTGAATCAGGACGTGGAGACTGAAAATCGTGAGCTTCGAGCACTGTGGTATGCGCTCCTGACCGAATTGTGCTGCAGTCGGGCGATCGCATTAGAAATCATGTCAAAACGTTTCTTAGAGGAGTTCATTCTTCACGAGTATGAGCACCAGTTAGGAGATGAAAGGCTGCAGCAGCTTCTTTGCCTCGTCTCCTCTGTGATTCGAGTTACCAGCACTTCCGATCACGGACAGTTCTTTGCGAAAGATCACGCGACCATGGAGATCCTAGCAGAACTGTGTATTCGCACTATTGTGTCTATCTCAGACATGAACGACCCAAAGTGGAATGCTACGGAAGTTCTCTGTGCTCTTGTCATGCATGAGCAAACTCTGATCGCTGTCCGCAAAGTGTGTTATCTCTATCCGATAGAGCAATTCGACTACGATTCGATAGCTCGTCGAAGCAGGCTACTAGCCGTATCGGAGATGCTTTTGCAGTGTGAGAATGCAATCGCTGACCTTGTCTGCGTGCTGACTTTGGTCCTTAAAATCTGTGGATCAAAGCAGAGCATCTCAACGCTTGTTCACGCTCGAAACGCGCCCGACTGCTGGCCTATGACGGATGTACTGATCGAGGTACTGCAGCAATGCATTGGAAGTGCCACCGACTCAGCAAACCGCTATCTGCGACCCATAGTGCTCACGACTACTCGTCCCGATGATTTCCTGCCGTATGAGTTGCCAACAGAACTGCACGCACAAGCAACAGTGTTGACCTTACGACTTGTCCATCTTTGCGTCGGGGATTACCATTTTGCTCAATCTTTGGAAACAGACATGGAGTTAGTACCCCAGCTTGTGGTGTGCCTAGCATCATCATCCTGGGAAGTTGCGGGCGCTGCGGCTGCGGCTTTGAGTACTTTGATTCGCTGCGCACCCGACTGGAATGACTCGCTGAATAATAGTTTCGGGAGCGTAACGCGATATATGTGCGACCAAGGGGTCTACCGATGGCTCGACTATTTCTCAACTATGGACACGCAGGTACTGTGTCGCTTGTCACCCCCGAGTATGTTTCCATCGTGTTTCGTGCTCCTGCTGCGCTGGTTACGCTTTTATTCCGTGAACTTGTCGTTGCTTAGTGATTTTCAACCTGTTGAACTCCAACCGGGCGAGTCGGCACCGAGCGACTTGCATGTGAAATTAGTTGCGGACATACTGGAGCTCTTGTTATACATTGTCTCCAACTTTCACTCAGAAATCTACAAGAATGACAATAGTGAGGCGGAAGAGAGCGAACACGCGATATTTCTGCAGTCGCTGTTGGCGCTTTGCCAGCGGCGATCCCAAAGTCAGCAAGGTGCAAAACTAGACAGTGAGAACGACGCGTGCATCGTTTCGAGCAGTCAAATTCGCAGCCGATCTCTTGAATTGGTGCAGTTATTGTGCTCTTTGGATTTACCACGCACATCGTCCGTTGAGGTGTTTGCGAATTCCCGGCAGATGTTGATTTTAATGATGATGGTCGAGCGATCGGCTTCCGAGGTCGAGCAAAGCGCGGCGGCGCAGTTGATCGAAGAGCTCGCGCTAAAGGATGTGATTAAAGACTTGTTGATACGCAACACATCGCTGCTTTCTCGCTTGGGCGCGTGGCTAGAAATCGAGGCGTTGCAGCTTCTCGCTGCAGCTATTTTTCAGAGATTAGCCACGCCATCGAGCAAGGGTTCTCGCTCTGCTCGACAAAGCGTCTTTGGATTCTCACCAAGTGCTCAGCAGCAGCTTGCTCACTTTCTTTTTGTCGGATTGGGGCAAAGAAGTAAAAATCTTGACGATCTACCGAGCCACTCTGCGCTGCTGCTTAAAAATGTCCGCAGGATCAAAGTTGTCGTGACTCAACAAGAAGAAAATGGTCGATCAAGTCCCGTGGATAGTACTTTAGTAGTTCACTTGAAATTCGAGATTGTGCTTAAAAGTGGGCTATGTATTCGAGAATTCGAGTACAGCATCAAATTTCGCAGTGGGAGTAGTTCGAGCAGTCACGAATTCCTCGCCGAACAACCGGTCGGCATGATTCGATGTACCGTGACTGCGTGCAGCTCAGTCGGAGGCGGTGACTCCACTGAGGGCAAGTTCGAACTTGTTCCCGGTTTTGGCTCCTTCGTGCATTCCAGTGACTTCATGACACTGCGAGTTTCGGAGAATCCCAAAGCCCAGTCATCGTCTACACGGGGAGTTCTGTCACGATTGTTAAGGCAGGAAACGGATGCATTAAGCTTTGAGATGTTTGACGCATTATCGAGCATTATTACCGAGTTCTGTAAGGACTTTTTGATTTTTTGTGATCCAGTTATTGACCTGCCGGAGCAAATTCTGTTTGTTCTCGCGACATCCGCGACCTTCTCGCCCGATGGGAAAATGGATACTGCGTGTCTGGAAGCCTTGCGCACGTGGTTTCCAAGTAAACCGACGATCAGCAGTGTGAAATCGAGTGTTTCTCCACTCTTGCGACTGATTCAAAGCCTGCGCCGGTTACCTTGTATAAGCGACGACGTTGTTGAAACGAAGCAAATTATCTCACGTGACAACTACGTTCCTACCTCAACTTTTCTGGAGACGTTCGTCGAGCTTATCGCGTCCGTAGAAGCGGGAGAGTATTCTGCAAACTGCTTGAATACCTTGTTCATGGAGAATTCCGACTTGCTACTCTACCTATGCGCCCAGTTTAAGCCAATGCAAAGTCCCTACGCCACATTCCTTGCGTTGGTGGCCATCGCCATCCGTCGAGAAGTGGTGCATTGCCAGTCATTCACCACACGGAGTGCACAGAATCTGCTTCAGTCCGTGTTTGATGCTGGCATCCGCGAATCCGCTGGACGGTCCGAACAAGAACAAGGCGAGCTCATCTGCTTCGCAGCTTCCGTTGTTGTTCGGTTAGCGCGTTGTCCCGGGATCGACCGTAATTCAGTGAATGGCGCTGATAGTCTTCAGTATTTCTCACGTGTAGCTTTTGAACTGTTTGCCCGGCATCAATGGATCGACTGCTTCCCAACCGAAGCGGCGAAAGACCTGATCGTTGCTTGTGGATTTTTCTGTGACGGACTGCTCAAGTCGGTAGCGGTGGATGCGGATACACGAGAGAGTGAGCGTTTTGCAGCATTGTTCACTGCTTTCGACGTGCCTGACAATGGTCTGACGATCGTAGAGACCCTTCTCATGTTTCTTGGGCAGCCTTCAACGAACAACCAGGGCACTGGTGATGGCCAAGTCGCCTTCGATAGCATTGATCGTCTGGCGGCAAGCGTCTTGGCATCTCTTGTCGAAAAACTCCCTTCCCGAGCAAAACTTGAACTGACATTGCTAGAATTACTGGACCGTCGTAGCAACACTTTGACGAAAACCCCACAGATCAATGGGAAACACTTTGAAGAGCAGTGCCTCATGGGCATAAGGAAATGCATCGGACTAACTCGCTACGACTTTCAGAGCGAGCTGCACGCCGTTCAGCTCACATACTACTCGTGTATTCGAGCCGGCGTTCGAACCGGAATCATCCCTCCCCAGTGTAGTGGCGTCTTCCAGCGCTTCGACCAGGAACACCTTCTGCCGACTGAAAGTGGGCAATGGCATCTCGATCAAATGGGGCTGGCGGATCAAATGCGCCGTCGCCATTCTCATTTATACCGAAGCAGCGATGAGAACCCAGTTACTTGGTCAAGCAAGAGCGTGGCAGCAGAAGACACGAGGCTGGATTCCGAGCTCCGGGAGTTGATACTGTACACAAACGAGCACACGGAGTTGCTGTCGGTGCTCACAGTAAACCGCAAAAAAGCGATGACTACGGCCATTAGAGCCGCGACTCGGAACGCTCGGGTGTTGATGGCGTTCCACGCCATGACAAGCATCGCTCTCGATTTCTATGTCGACACAGCGAAGAAACTCCAACACCAAAGGGAAGGAGCTGAGCGTGGAGGCAAAACTATTGATCACCGTTCGCATCGATTGAGGCAATCTGCTACGCTTGATACTGCGCACCAAACCACGTTTCTTGAGTGGCTGCTGCTTCTGGAAGAGCTGGCGGGGTTGCTTTGTGCGGGACTTCACGAGCTCGATGCGATGTACTACACGGATATCGCACGCCAATTCCGCTCCCTTATCCTCGATTTGCCTCTGTTTCTCCGCAAGACACAACGTTTAGGGACCCATTCACGACAGCAGGCGCTCATGCTTTTCCTCGACAACCTCCATCGATTACTCAAACGCGCGACAAATCGCAACGAGCTGCGGGTTGTTGCCGCTAATGGGTCAGGTATCGTGGACCAAACGAAGGGGATCCGAGCGCGTCTCCGCGATCTCGATGTGCCCATATCAACGTCGCTAGGAACTCTCTTAGANNCTCCGCACGGTATGGAAAACCTATCCAGGACTCTCGTAGCGATGCAGTACATGTGGCGACGGATAATGGGAACCACAGCTCTGGAGAAGGCGATGACCAGCTCGAAAGAATCGATTAGCCTGCTGAAGAAGATCACGGAGAAGTTGGTCAAGTTTCTTCATATCTTGCAGCGTCCTATGCTGGTATTCCAAGCTGGTTTTAACAGTCAGCGACAGACCGAGGAATTTGATAGTCCGTCCGCTGTCTTGAACAGACCGCAAACGGTTGACTCCGTGATCACGGACCAATCTCAAAGCAGCAATGGACGCGAATCTGCTGCGTTACCTGGCAAAAACCCGGAGTTGTTGTTGTCTCGCTTCCCGTTCACGTCGTACGAGCTTCTTTTGGACCATTTCGGGTGGGAGTGCCTCGGCGCAAAGCGGGCAAAACAACTTGTCAAGCACGCGAGTGCTGCGACTGAGGTGCTAAGATCGGCCTTTGACGTCGACCAAGAAACAGTAGAGCGGATGTCAGTCTTGGAGCTGGCCGAGCACTTCCATCGCCTGGAAGGAGCGAAGACATTGTTCGACGTCCTTGACCAACTCCGACAATTGCCGCTGGACGATGATTTGTCATTCTCGCATCTGCCTTATGTGGCGCATGACAGAATGGAAATGAGTCTCTGGCGGTTGATGGTGCGCCCAATCCAGCGAGTAAGACTCTTTCACCTGCATCAACAGATGCAGCGCTTTGTGGCGAGCGACTACGGCAAACGCCAAGTCCTTTTAAACAAATACCGACTCGCCTCACCGCAGCGACCAGCTATGGCCAGCGCTTCACGGGATCAATTCGACATTCAGGGAGCAAACGCCACGAAGTTTGGGACCAAATCTCGCGAATCCTCCGTTTGCACCAGAATCTGTACAATGCCATTTCAAAAAGAACAGCGCATTGTTGCTGATCGATCGGAGCACAAACCTCCAGTCCCATCTACGCCAGTTGACGGGCCATCGACATCATCACCTTCACCCAAAGTGATCATTTCGGAGTCGACTCTCAAAGTTTGCGATGGAATTTTGAGTCCCGACCCATTCTCGGATGATGCAGCCATGATCCTCCTTCGCAGGAAGCTCGAGGCTCAAAAACGAAGAAGAAGCAGCTCGTTAGTCCGCGTGTGGCAATCAGGATCGAGTCGACCGGCGATGTACCGAAACGATAGACGGGAGAGTGGCCTCATTGATAGGGTATTTCGCTGGTTCATCTCGCTTGGAGCGCGATTGATGCTACTGATCGCGTTTTGGCGCCAAGAAGAGCTACGGACAGACCTACAGGACCCGATCATGGCTCGAGCATTTGACGATTCACCTGAGCGCGACGAATACTATCGATTGTACCATGCCAAGAAAGGCCTTGGCGAGCTTGTACGAGTGTGGATGCCGACAAGTGGCAGACTCGGACTACTGCTCTGGCAGGAGCGATACTACGCGCTCGGCGGCACAATGCTTAGCATCGCCGTAGCATTATGGCTGCCGAGTTTGGTGTTTCCTGACTCCGGTACTGACGCAACATCATCCGACGCCTCAAGCCGCAACACCGTCATGACAAGGATCGTTTACACCTACGGCGTAGGGATCTTTCTACTGTCTGCGGTCTCAATTGTGCGAATTGCACGAAGTACGTTGTTGGTACATGTACTTCTATGACGATATACTTGTGTGTGTGTTTCTGACTTCGCTGTTGTGTACCACCAGATCGTTTTGTACTGCTAGAGCAGACGCGGTTGCGTCTCCGACCCGTATCCCGATACTACCAGAACGTATTGGCCGTGATCTCCATCGCTGTCGAGCTTGTCCAGCTCAACTCGCTGGCGTTCGACTCGGCCGTCGAATGGGACGACACGGACCAGCTACCAGCCGTGTTGCAGTGGGTCGGGAATCAAGGCATCACCAAGTTCGGGGTGTCGTCGGTCTCGGAGCTTCAAGCGCTAGGCGTCCTGCTACTGCTGCTGTTGTGGTTTTTGCTGCTGAAATGCGCCAACAAGTTCCAAGAAACGAGCGCGCTGCTGCATCGAGTACTGACGAAGGACCTGCCGGCCCTCGTTCATGGGTTTCTCTACATGGGCACGATCTCGGTCTTTTTCTCGTATCTCGCGTGTATGGACTGCTCGGACACGCACAGCTCGAGCTTCAGCAAGTGTCAATCCGAGCCACAGACGCCGCCGTTCCTGATCGCACACCAAAATGTCAAGTGCTGGACTGCAGCGCATCGGTGGTACGCGTTTCTCGGGATGTGGGGAATCACCTTCTTCTTACCTATCGGGTTGTTGGCGCACGGCATGAGCCACGTCTTGTTCCAACGCGAGACGCTCGATATCAAGTACGCCCCAGTGCTGCTCCTGGTTGCTCAGCTGGTCAAGGCAGGAGCTGCCACGGCGCAAGCGTTTTTCCCATACGACCCCAAGCTCCTCGCGATTCTCGGAGTCATCGGCAATGGGGTGCTGCTGGTGCTGACGTTGGCGATGCGTAGCTGCTCCCTTTGGTACATCAAGTACGTCAAGTGCAGCATCTACGCGGCGTCGTGCTGGGCGTCGCTCGGTGCCATCCACCGACTGCACTACGCGGGGCAAAGCAGCACTCGGTCGCTCAACATGATCTACTTCGGCTGGCTCAGCATCGGGTTAGTCACCGCAGCAGCTATTCTGCTGCGGGTGTGGCTGCGTGCTCAAGCTAAGTACAAGGACGCTGAACGGCATTTCGCAGCCCAGCAGAGATTGCTCAGCGCCGGCAAGTCGACGGGTGAGATCAACGCAGGGGAGCTCAAGTTCCTCAAGGCGGCGCAGAAGCACTCGCGTGATGATCTCGTCCGAGCCGCTTTCATCGAGAACGCCAAGAAACTCAACACGTCCGCCCCACCACCAACGCTCAAGGAGTTTGTGACGAGAGCAGAAGAACCGCTGGAGGGCGATAGCGTGCGAGGAGCTCAGTTCATGCGGAGCGCACAAGTGTCGGCCAAGAAGCTGCAAACCCTGCGCAGGCGACGGTAGTTAGTTGGCTACGAAAGTGTCTGCAGGGTCGACGGTCTCACATGTATCAACTCAACTACGTTTATATGCTCGGGCTGTCGTGCAGCGCGTCGAGCTCGGGGAAGCGTGCGCGCAGCCACCGACAGAGGTAGGCGAAGACTTCGTCCCGCTCCGGGTCCTCGAAGACGCTGTGGAAGACGCCGTCGAAGACCTTGAACTGCTTGTCCTCGTTGGCGAGTTTGGTGAAGAAGTTCCTGGTCACGCCCTGGTCGGCGACGTGGTCCTCCGAGCCGACGAGGAA
>KE585170.1:0-12184 GCA_000443045.1 Phytophthora x cambivora | reverse complement strand
CCGTGGAGATCTTCGGAGATTTTAACGCCGCTCAGCTGCGGCTGTACCTGGCCAAAAAGGACAATGGCCAGTGGCTCTCGACAGCTGAGGTTACGGGTATTGAGAACGGCGACGCGGAGCCAGCTAATCCCTTGCTAGCCAGAGGCCACTTGGCATCGATGAGCCAATTGGCTGAAATTTTGAAGGACCGCGACGTAAATGCCGTTCACATTCTGGTTCCAGCTCCGTCAAAAACTTCGGAAATAGAGGTGGAGCCGGATACTGCTGGCAAAAGAAAGCGGTCGGAGCAGTCCATCATCGGGGACGTCGAGACGATGGGTGTATCCGCGGAAGAGTTGAAAGTCCTGTTTGATGTATTGGGGCAGAAAACGCAAACTGAGCATAGATTATTTGCGACGCATACTCTGCACGAGTTTTTGAAGGGGTTCGGTGGGTTTCCATCGTCGTATTTCGTGCGGAAGGAGGAGCTTGTGCTCTGGGGGCTGGTTATGCGGATTCTGTCGGAGAGAGAAGCGAGTTGTGATTATGGGCTCATCGGGTGTCGGGAAGTCGTGTTTTATAATGCTTGTAAGTATTTACCTGGCGATTGTCGAGAAGAAAAAAGTTTTTGTTGTACGACGCCTGAGGGGATTTTCGGAAGCGAGCGCTGTGGTCTACCTTGACGGTGGGAATGCCTCTTGCATTCGAAAGGCTAACCTAACGGCTGCAAAGATTGCATCACTTCCTGACAAGAAAGAGTTTCAAGATGCTTTGGTGCTTGTTGATGGTTATTCCCGAAAGGAAGTAGACCGTCAGTTTGGCTTGCTTCCGTTTCAGGTCCTTGCATCTTCGACGGAAGACGAAATCAATTATGACGGTTCAGCTTGCGAAGTAGTGTTACCAGGATGGCAGTACAGTGATCTACTTCAATATGCAGAATTGCAACCGGAGGAGTGGAAAAAAATGACGGGGTTTGGCCACGAAAACAGGAAAACCATGACTGAACTTGTGGATGAACAATACTTCTATAGTGGGGGAAGTATCCGCAATTTTCGCAAGCACCACGAAGATGTGAAAAATGGAATAGATGGCATTTGTGGCATGGTGAAAAAAGCACAAACAGTCGACTTAGAATCGGTGCATCAAGCTGGCTCCCAAGTGAGCGATTCATTTGGCCGAGTTCGGCGGTACTACGTTGTAGATCCCAATGACGAAGAGCACTATTGGCAGGTGTGCCATTGGCGAATCCAAGTAGACTCCGGATATGCATTTAAACGGATTGGACGTTTTATGGATTGGGACATACATTTCGGTCACTATGAGTTTGCTCAAAAGGCCCGAACGGGATTTTGGGGCGCAGCTTACGAACAATGCTTTCACGGTGCGGTCCGGCAGGCAACAAAATGGTATCCTGTTCACATGGTAAACGTCGTGATCAACTTCGATCCGACGTATTCGAATCAAAGGTATGATCGAATCGAGCTGCGTGGCAAATCAATTCAATACGAGGGTAGAACGGAGGATGAGTGCTATAGATACCTGTCCAAGCTTGCCCCAGGAACGTATTGGCGTCCTGAATGCGTGGACTTCCCTTTCGTCGACGCAGTTGTGGTATGCGAGGCCATTCTGCGAGGGAGCGGCATGAAAGAGAAAATTGTGGCCTGCATCAGTACGACTGTCGGCGATAAGAAGGTTTTCCAGCCAGACGTCTGGAGGAAGTTGAACGAGGCCCTTGATAAAAGTGAGAGTATTTCCACTAGCGGGCCACGCGTGTTTGTCATGGTGGGTCCTGACGCTAGCACGTGCAAGCGGATCACCTTGGTTGATGCCCCCTCCCCAGACGAATTTATGGTGTGCTGCTTCGATCCGCTCAAGCTTCCACGAAATCCAGCATTGCCGTTTTGAAAGACAGAACATAGGAGCTCGGCACCTAAAGTGCTAAATGATTGTTCACAGATCCTTTTCTAAGCGTGAACGTTACATTAATGTTCTGTCCTTGGTCCGATAAATGCAGTCGTGCACGTCGATTTTCCGCCACGACCGACTTGACGCGCACCATGTTACGTTGAGCTACTTTAGTAGTGTAGCGAATTGGGATCACCCACCGAGCAACAGATCCATGACGACGTAGCAAACGTTTCGACGAAGCTCACCGGGTGAACGAGGCAACGATCAGTACTCAGGACTTGGAGACGGAGAACAGCGTATAGGAGCCATTGCGAGGTGGTAGAAAATTGCTACAAGCACTACAGCATCGCATAACTGCCGTGGTCGCGCAGCGCCAAGACCGGCGGAGTTAGTGGGGGCACTGGGGCGAAAGTGCGGAGCAAGGCACTCATTACTGCCGGATTGAGGCTATTGAGATCCTCACTCTCACTCGTACACCCTATCCAATGCAATCTTCATGCACACAACCGGGAATGCTGTGGGCGGCGCCGGTAGCAGCCTAACTCTTCTCCTTACCCGCTTATAGCCGAAGTGATTCGGGCGGCGTACGATGCACTGTGGTAAAACAAAGCTGCTTTTCTCGCCACGGCTCACCAGAAGTTACTGCTCGTGCCGACTCTGGCTGCGCGAACACGTAATTCATTTCATTTCATTAGTGCCGACTCGATCGTTGAAGTTCGTCGTGGACATACAGTAGCTGGATGAAAGCCTCGCTTTCATCGAGCCGATTTATATATCCAAAACTTTTGCGACATCAGTGCTACACGAGCACCACTCGCATCAATGACATGGTTTTGGCGATCGTATTCGCCGCCAGCATACGCTCTTAGTTTTCGATCAGTCAACACGCGACTACCGAGAGGTCACGAGGTCTGCCATTCGCGACGTACTTCGACCGGCGTAGAGAGATGATTCATTCTCGAGTCCGGTCATGCATCGACGATATCTGATCATAAGCTTATCACGGAGATTATACCACCGCGACTATTTTTTTTGCCTCGAGCTATCCCGATTTCGACGACAGCAAGTTAGCAACATCGTTGTTGCTGATGATGACCGAAGTGCAGCCATGTTCGATACCTCGCACTTAAGCGCATCTACATTCAATTCATTGAATCGCACAATACAAAGCTCAAGTCATTTTCCACTTTCTTGGTGTACACCACATAATTCTTGCAAGACTACCATTTCGGCGCGCCATTTCGCGGTTCGACAGCGTGCCTCCGCGCGAGAAGAGCGCTCTGACAGTTCCTGCGCTCCACCGCTGGCCTAGTGAGCCCCAAACCCGCACTTGTAGCGCTCACCTGAGAGACCAATGGAGAGCGGCGCCCCCGAGCCAGGTGCGTCTAAGAGCAACGAGTGGTAGAGGCCTAAGAGGCTTCAAGACCTTGTGTGCGCCTCTTCCTGTGTCACTATTACCTTCAAGTCATATAATAAGTGGGTCAAATTGTACTAAACCTTTGATCTTATTCGTTGTTGACGTGTCACCAGCGTCTGCGCCACCCAGCGAACAGGAGAAAGCCCCCACCGCGTCTCCTGCCCCTCTGGACGCTGCTGAGCCAAAGATTCACGTCGCCGAGCCGGAGTCGAGCCCTGTCAGCTCTATCACAGATGTGCCAAAAGAACAGATAAAGGCGGAGGACCAAGTGAAGGCTGACGGAGCTGCAGAAGAAGAAAAGGCTGAAGGAGTTGCAGAACAAGTGAAGGCTGAAGGAGCTGCAAAACAAGTGAAGAGCGAGGATGGCAACCGTCGCAAGCGCCGCACAAAGAATGTGAAGTATGTGGAGGAGGACGACATTTCGGAGGGCGAAGAGGCCGCCATTGCAGACAAAAAGAAGCGTGCACAACAGCTCGACTATCAGTTGCGGACAGTACGTGGCGGTTGTGATTAGTTGACGGTTGTGTAACTTGAAGTCGTGATGGTTAATTTGTTGCTGTTTATGACGTGATCGTTATTCAGGATGTGGGCTACCCACAATTGGACCAAATTGTCGGACGAAGGATTAACGAGCCTACGGGACTTGTTGAGTATTTGTGCAAGTTTCTGGGCCGATCTTACTTGCATCTGTACTGGCTCACGTTCGACGAAGTGGAGCTCTTTATTCCGGAGGGATACCAGAAGTTCCATCGCGTGCATGTGTATGACCGCAAATTGAGGCGTGAAGGATACCAACCGCTGGATGAAGTGGATGATTTAGAAGCCAACAAGTTGACTGTGGAGAAGATTCTAAACCACAAGGTGGACCCTGCTGACCATTTGGATGAGCAGATCGAAAAGCGTCGGCAGCAGCTTTCCTACGAGCCGAAGTTCCCACGTGTGACAGACTATTTCCTAATGGACAATTCCGACGCACTGCCGGAGCGCATGTTGGGCATTGTCACGAAGCTAACGAAAGAACCAGGAGGCGACATCTTCGAGCACCCTGTAGATGTTGAAGAGGTTCCCGACTACCTGAATTTCATCACTAATCCGATGGACCTTGGAACAGTTGCTACACGGATTGGTCGAGAAAGCTACTACGTTGGACCGTCGGCTACGTCGTTGTTTGCCTCGGATGTGCGATTGGTATTTAACAACTGTAAGACGTACAATGCAGAAGGATCAGACATTTGGCGCGTTGCTGACGTGCTTCTCCGCTGTTTCGAGAAGTGGTTATACGACTGGTTACTCTCCCCAACGGCGTGGATGAAGCTTTCTCCTACAGGAGATTCGGAGCAAGATCAACAGCTTCAAAAAGAGTTTCGAGGAGAAGCCGATGACTTTTACGACGTATGGGCACCTTGGCGAATCGGCTGTTGTGTGTGCGGTAATAATGATCACAGCGAAGAGCTATTGCTGTGTGATCGATGCGATGGTGAGGTACACATGCACTGCGCCACCCCAAAACTGACTGAATTGCCTGAGGGCGAGTGGTTCTGCGGATACTGCCGATCACGTACAAAGTTTATTAAGGAGGTGGAGAGCTTGAAGCAGGAAGTTGCCGAAAAGAAGTTTTACACCATCGAGGTGATTCCGTCGGCCGCTACAGAAGAAAGCGTTCCTTCAACCTCCAGTACGTCTCAAAGTGTTCCCACAGATGACAAATTGGCAACTGCATCAACACACATCCCAAATATTCTTATGGAGCGTGCGAATGGTGACGGAAAATTTAACAAGAAAACGAAGAAACGTAGCCCTAAAGGTGCTAGCACGACCAAGAGCTTAGCCCCAATCAGCGTGAAGGATCGTGCCGCCACCTTTTTTCTGGTCAAGTGGGTCGGCATGTCCGTTCGATTTTCAACCTGGGAACGTCCTGAGGATATTGGCGATGATGAACAGATCCAGAGATATTTCAAGTTTAGCCGCGTACCCAGTGCTAAGGAAATCGGTGAGACTACGTGCCAGTTGCCATGCTGTGCCAAAAGGCACCAGTACGCTTTATCAAACAGCACAATTGGCAAGAAATGCTGCGAAAAGGACCGCTTCTGCACTCTGGGGTATGGCCACGAGGGTGATTGCAGCCGTAAGATCAAAGCTTTGGGTGGAGCATACGGTAGTAGCGCATACCAACGGCTGCACATGGCGGAACAAGTGAAGGCACAATTGTTTGCCTTCCATTGTTTGTTGAACAACCACACGCCCGACAAAGATGTGCTCAAGCAGTGTGGTGTATACACGAACGCGTACGTCACCACGAAGCAATATTTCGCGCCGAAAGCCGTTAAGGACGACGAGGACGAAGATTATTCAGACGAGGATGGTGATTCTTCCGATGACGATGCTGACTTTGATGCTGTGCTCGACTATCCTAATCGACCAGCTGTATACCCAGGAATCCTGACCCTGGAAAATGACGACGATGACGATGACAGTGAGGCTTCTGGGCACAAAAGAAAACCGGAGGAAGAAGTGGGCGAAGTGCTCAGTTCAATTGTTGAGCATGTGGCCCTTGGGTATCCCACCAAACTGGAGACCGTCAGTTCTGAGGTTCGATTTGATTCCACATACCCAGCAACCACGTTCGGTACCCTTCAAGCCTTCACCGAGTATTGCGTTGTGCTTGGGCGATCTCCGTTTGGTCTAGGGATGCGCCTTGGCATCAGCAGCACTAACAGTGTGTCGGTATTAGGATTTCAGATTCTGGCAAATGGTATGATAGGCCCAGCTCAGGCGTCTGGTGCCATTTCGATCGGCGATGTGCTCGTTGCCGTGAACAACGTCTCGGTGGCTGGCCTTTCGTTCCAAGACGTCGTCGGGTTGATTAGCGCGTCCCCCAGTAGCATTCTTTTCCACTTCCATTCTCCCAGACCAGCATTCATGTACCCTCCGTATTGTCGAGCAAAGCAAGTGACAATGACACGTGTGGAAGAAATCCCCGATGATGCGATTTCAGAAAGCTCCAAGTACGCAAACTACAGTTACACCAAGTACAAACGGATGCTCAAAGTGGGAATTGCAGATGCAGAGGTGGCATCGTCTGCTTCAACTCAAACGTTGATGCAGCACTCCAACTACATCGCCCCGAGTGGGCCTATGCAACATCTTTACGCGGGCGTTGTCGACAACAGCATTGATCCTCACGAGCATTTTGCTAGTTTCCTTCCGGAGCGCAGCAGCACGTCCAAGAGTGGATCGCGTGGTAGTGGCTCTGGTTCAACTGACCATGGGGATGCGAACGAATTTGTGCCATACGAGCAGTCACCAACATACAAAGGTGGCCGTACATTGCGGCAATATCAAGTTGAAGGGCTCAATTGGATGATTTCATGCATCAAAGCTCAGCGATCGTGCATCTTGGCTGATGAAATGGGGCTGGGTAAAACAGTTCAGATTGTGTCGCTGCTTGAGCATATGAAGTCGGAGGAATCTATCCGCGGTCCGTATTTGATAGTCGTGCCTCTTTCTACGATCCAGCATTGGCGCCGCGAGATTGAAAGCTGGACGGATCTCAACGTGTGCGTATATCACGATATCGGAGATCGTACCACCAAGTTTACTGCGAAGGACATGCGAGCAGTCATTCGAAATCAGGAATGGTATTATCCTGGATTGGGAAACTCAATTTTCAAGTTCCACATTTTGCTGACCACGTTCGAGACTATTTTGGCAGACTTTGAAGAGTTCGAGCATATTCACTGGCGTCTGGTTGTGGTGGATGAAGCTCATCGTTTGAAGAGCGCTGGATCTCGGGTGCTTAAAATGATGCGTGTTCTCCATGTGGATCGCAAGGTGTTGCTCACAGGTACACCGCTGCAAAATAACACCCAGGAGCTATGGGTTCTGCTTAATTACCTGGAACCGGTAAAATTCGCAAGCCTTGAAGAGTTTAACACGAACTTTGGAAAACTACATTCTCAGGAACAAGTTGTCAAGCTTCAGCAGTTATTGGCTCCTTACATTTTAAGGCGCGTGAAAGAAGACGTGGAAAAGAGTATCCCGCCCAAAGAAGAAACAATTGTCTCTGTGGAGCTTACGACACTGCAAAAGCAGTACTATAGAGCCATCTACGACAAAAACAAGAGCTTCCTGTACCGCGGCACAAAGAACGGTTTACCGACGCTCAACAACATCCAATTGCAACTTCGAAAGTGCTGTAACCATCCATTCCTTATCAAGGGTGTTGAAGAACGAGAACTTGAAGAACTCGGCAGCCATCCAACCGTAGCTCAGGTGATGGAGAAAACCATTGAGTGCTCTGGCAAGATGATGCTCGTGTCGAAATTGATTCCAAAGCTGAAGCGGGATGGCCATAAGATTTTGATTTTCAGTCAGTTCTTGAAGCAGTTGGACTTGCTGGAGCGCTACTGCGAGGCAAATTCGTTTATCTACGAGCGCTTGGACGGCTCCACTGGAGGAAGCATGCGTCAGAGTGCGATCGACCGTTTCTCTCGCCCGCACTCGAAATCTTTTGTGTTCCTTTTGAGCACGAAAGCTGGCGGCGTAGGCATCAATCTCATCGCAGCCGATACAGTAATTATCTTCGATAGCGACTGGAACCCGATGAATGATTTGCAGGCGCAGTCACGTTGCCACCGTATCGGCCAGAAGAAAAGTGTGCAAATCTACCGGTTGGTGACACGCAACACGTACGAGAGTGAAATGTTTGATCGCGCTTCACGAAAGCTTGGTCTTGAACATGCGGTCTTAGGCACGGCATCCTTCAACGAAAATTCACAGATCACGAAGCCTTCAGCGGAGCAGCTAGTGGAGCTGTTGAAGCGTGGAGCGTATGCTCTCATGGAGGACGACGATACGGCATCTAAAGAGTTTGCCGAGCGCGATATTGAAACCATTTTGAAGGAAAACGCTCGAGTCATGGTAGTAGGTGGCGGGTCTAATGCTAACAAGGAGGCGGACAGTGATGCTGGTGGACTGACGTCACCTCGACAGAAGAAATCACTATTGAAGTCAAATAAGCGCAAGTCACTTGGTGGAATGGCGGTGGACCGCTCGTCTTTTGTTGCAGAGGGATCCACCGGTGAGCTATCTGTGGACGACCCCAACTTTTGGGAGAAGGTGCTCCCAGGTGCTGTGTCGGTGGAGATGCTGAGCTTGAAGTTGGAAGACGGCAGCGCGGTTAGTTCTCGCCAGGCCAAGATTAAATTTATCAGTAATCTGGACATTGCTCTCACCAGCTTGGTCGCTGAAATGAGTTCGGGCAACAGTGCGGACGATGGTCGCACGGGAATTAAAGATATTCAGCACGAATACGATATTGCTATCCAGGTGTTGAGTACTGTAAGCTCAAAGTACCGCGACGAGTTCTCTAGCGATCAGATTGATCTTGTGAAGGGATACTTATCAAAGCTCGAGAAATCACGAGTTCGAAGTTGTCGGCTAGCGCCGACCCGGACGAATATGTTCCAGGATGAAGACTTTGACACCCCGAAGAAGAAAAGACGAAGGAGGAGCACGCCTACGGGAAGCAGGGCGGCAAGTAGCGAGGATGAAGCATACGGCGATACTCCAGTGAAGAAGCGAGGAAGCAAACAGCGTGGTCGGCCGCCGAAACATCCGGGGACCCAAGGTGGGAAGCCTCCGACAACACTTTTCCAGGCCGGTGCTATTAACGACAGCGATGACTTGTGCACTCTTTGTGGCGATGGTGGGTTGATTTTGCTTTGTGATGGCCCCTGCCATCGCTCGTTCCATCTCGAGTGCGTGGGGATGAAAGACGAACCGAACGACGAACAGTGGCTGTGCCCAGATTGTGCAGAGGGGCGCCACATGTGCTTGATTTGTAAGCAGGTCGGTGAAATGGGTGTCGAGTTTGGTGTCACTCAATGCTCGGTAGCGAAGTGTGGAAGATTTTATCACAAGGGCTGTCTTGCTAAAAGCTCTCGTGTTGAGTGGGTTGGCAAGAAGCGCTTCCGTTGCCCGAGCCACTTTTGCCATGCTTGCTCTCAGGCTGGTAAGAAGGAACCCACCGCCAAAAGCAATAAGAAGAAGGATGATGATGCCAAGGCACACGTGGTGAGTTGCATCCACTGCTCGCAAGCCTTCCACTCGGAGTGCATTCCATCGGCGGACAAATTCATTCGGCTTTCTAAGAACCTCATGATTTGCGCGAACCATCTCGACGGTAAAAAACCACCGCAAGCTGCTGCAGGGAATTCATCTCGATCGTCAACTACGCACCATGCTGGTGCGGCGCTTGCTGCTGCGGCAGCTCAGCAACGACATGAAGTCCCGCAACAGATACCTCTCAATGAAGATGACGAACTTGACGAGGGTGCATCGACAGACAAATCGAGCGGCAAACGCAAACGTGCATCATCTCCGAAAAGGACGAGTAGTTCTGGCTCGAAGAAAAGTAAATCGACGCAGTCAGATGCTGCAATAAAGTCGGTCGCAAAACCCAAGATCTGTGCATTGTGTCACCGCGGAAACGTAATGGGAGGAGGTGTGGATGGCCACGAGCTGTTGTCGGCATCATCCTCATCCAAAAACGGCGCACGTAATGGGAACTTGAGTACGAGTGCGGATTCACCGGGGACTGCTACCGCTGATATGGCTTTGGAGGGTCCTTTCATCGAGGCCCCAGTGCGGTTAAAATACGCGGACAAGCCCAACGAGTCCGTGTATGTTCACTTGAACTGTGCCGTTCACTCACCAGAGGTGTACGTGAAAGCGGATGGACTCATCATGAACTTGCCGAAGGCCATCAAGCGCGGGCGTCAGCTCAAGTGCTCCAGCTGTCACAAAGTGGGCGCCACCGTGGGCTGCGTAGTGGCGAAATGCCGGCGCAACTACCACCTGCGCTGCGCTGTCGAGAGCGGTGGAGAAATTGACGGTACGACGTACGCCCTGTACTGCAAACCGCACGCTGCTGCGCGTAAGGAACCGACCCGCGTGTGCGTGTGCAATGCTAACGAGGAGGACACGGCGCTCACGCTGGTGTGCTCGTCATGCAGCACCAAGTTTCACCCGAAGTGTGTTAACATGTCGGAGCGCCATGCGGCTCGTATGGCGAAGACGTGGGTCTGCGGTGTCTGTGACGGGTCCACCGCAGCGAAGCCGATGACTCCGACTCACGTACCCGGGCTCAAGATGAAAACTACAGCATCGAAGAAGTCAGCGACCAAGCCAGCCAGCTCGAAGGATCCTGCTAAGACGTCTAAAAACCCGGCATCAAAGAAGAAGAGCAATGGTAAGACGGACAACAGCGACGCAGCCGAGTCACCAACTACGCCGAAGCGCAAGAAGGCGAAGAAGAACCGCCTGAGCATGCCACGGAATAAGTCCCGGCCCAAGTCTAATGGCACGCCTCACGGGATTTCGCCGCACATGGATGCGGACTCGGATAGCGGCGTCTCCACGGACGAGTAGGTAGAAAGAACCACGGAAAGAAGACACGAGCAGTACAACATATTGCTAGTGCGATATATCGTAATGCAACTTTTGGTCGAATAGATCTGTACGAACTACAAGTAAAAATTTGAGCTCTTGACACCTCGAGCTGAACTCATGCAAGGCAATCCAGCGCAACTTGCTACTTGTCCTCAATGTTTGCTCTCATCGCCACCACCGAAAAAATATGCACCGACAGGCTCACAATGAGAGAACCTGTTTTCAGAATGAAGATGGGGGAGCCAGCCACCGAGCCTTGCAGAGGGTACATGTATGTCCGCTCTGCGAAAAAATCGAGACCGACTTCAACACCGTCAAGTACCCAGCGTAATCGCCAGGACGCCACGCGTGGACTTGCGCGCGTTACGCACTGCACGCATGGCCGATCGATGCACGCCACCACAGCGTAGTAACGCGGTGGACAAGGCCAGCGAGATCGCCGTCCCGGACTGGAGGACATCACAGGCGAAAAGGGAAGTGAAACGCTGAGCAGAGACCACCCGGTATCTGGCTGGACGGGGGCGGCAGATATCCTTTTCAAAAACGAGCAATGACCACAATGACTAAGCTTNCTGGCGCCAACCGCGGGCTTTACAGTAACTCACTCGACCAATTTTTGCTGGCATTGACCCATCGAGTTGCCGTTGCCGTTGCCGATAACGTGGATGGGCCCCGCTAAGATCGCTGCCGAATATCTGAAATGACGCCGAAAAAGAAACCTCTTATCSGTTCTACATTTCCCGGRTTTCTGATTGGGTCAGACGGGAAATTCGATGTTGAACTCGAGCATCCGCTTGGACTTCTCGGGACTCGACCGACTGAAGACGCGCCATGCCATCGATCGTAATACATCGCTGGATGTAGGCACATGTGAACCCCTGCGCTGAATTGGCGAGGCTCGGGAGAGACAGTCAACTGCTGCTGGCCTCTGCCACTCACGTCTCGGGCTCGATTTGCTCGGGTTTAACGGCGCCCTTCGCTGTCATGCCGTGTAGCTAACGCTACAGGCCAGTTTTGGGCTCGGGATATGTTACACAGGAAGCCATCTGCATAGCGCAAAGGGTAAAGTCCGCTGTGCCCGAACTTTAATGGTCGAGGCTCGGTTTGTGGGGCTCTCCTCTCCCTCTTCACATCGTGAGCTGGTCCCATTCCCCAACTTGCTTTCGGACTTGCCTACCTCCGACAGCACTTCCTTTCCCCTTGCGACTGATTGCGAAACGACCTTGCCGCGCCTTCCCCTGAGCGCGTGCGAAGTGACCGAAACTGAGCCTCGTCGCCAACTGCAAGCAGCAAGCAAGCAGCTCCAGCTGCTCCGTCTCTCACCGGCAAAGCAACTTCGGCAACTACGACCCGAACGCTTCGCTTGGTACAATCCCAACAGCGTTTCGCCCGCCCAAGATAGTCCCCATCGCACTCTGCAATTGGCCG
>AUVH01089729.1:0-10019 GCA_000443045.1 Phytophthora x cambivora | reverse complement strand
CAAAGTCCTCGGTCTGTCGCTGACTGTTAAAACCAGCTTGGAATACCATCATAGGACGCTGCAAGATATGAAGGAACTTCAGCAACTTCTCCGTGATCTTCTTCAACAGACTCATCGACTCCTTCGAGCTGGTCATCGCCTTCTCCAGAGCTGTGGTTCCCATTATCCGTCGCCACATGTACTGCATCGCTACGAGAGTCCTGGATAGGTTTTCCATACCGTGCGGAGWYTCTAAGAGAGTTCCTAGCGACGTTGATATGGGCACATCGAGATCGCGGAGACGCGCTCGGATCCCCTTCGTTTGGTCCACGATACCTGACCCATTAGCRGCAACAACYCGCAGCTCGTTGCGRTTTGTCGCGCGTTTGAGTARTCGATGGAGGTTGTCGAGGAAAAGCATRAGCGCYTGCTGTCGYGAATGGGTCCCYAAACGYTGTGTCTTGCGGAGAAACAGAGGCAAATCGAGGATAAGGGAGCGGAATTGGCGTGCGATATCCGTGTAGTACATCGCATCAAGCTCGTGAAGTCCCGCACAAAGCAACCCTGCCAGCTCTTCCAGAAGCAGCAGCCACTCAAGAAACGTGGTTTGGTGCGCAGTATCAAGAGTAGCAGTGCGGCTCAATCGTTGCGAACGGTGATCATTCGTTTTGCCTCCGCGCTCAGTTTCTTCTCTTTGGTGTTGGAATTTCTTCGCTGTATCGACATAGAAATCGAGAGCGATGCTTGTCATGGCGTGGAACGCCATCAACACCCGAGCGTTCCGAGTCGCGGCTCTAATGGCCGTAGTCATCGCTTTTTTGCGGTTTACTGTGAGAACCGACAGCAATTCCGCGTGCTCGTTCGCGTACAGTATCAGCTCCCGGAGCTCAGAATCCAGCCTCGTGTCTTCTGCTGTCACGCTCTTGCTGGACCAAGTAACTGGGTTCTCGTCGCTGCTTCGGTATAAATGGGAATGGCGACGGCGCATTTGATCCGCCAGCCCCATTTGATCGAGATGCCATTGCCCACTTTCAGTCGGCAGAAGGTGTTCCTGGTCGAAGCGCTGGAAGACGCCACTACACTGGGGAGGGATGATTCCGGTTCGAACGCCGGCTCGAATACATGAGTAGTATGTGAGCTGAACGGCGTGCAGGTCGCTCTGAAAGTCGTAGCGAGTTAGTCCGATGCATTTCCTTATACCCATGAGGCACTGCTCTTCAAAGTGTTTCCCATTGATCTGTGGGGTTGTCGTCAAAGTGTTGCTACGACGGTCCAGTAATTCTAGCAATGTCAGTTCAAGTTTCGCTCGAGAAGGGAGTTTTTCAACAAGAGATGCCAAGACGCTTGCCGCCAAACGATCAATGCTATCGAAGGCGACTTGGCCATCACCAGTGCCCTGGTCGTTTGGTGAAGACTGCCCAAGAAACATGAGAAGGGTCTCT
Organism: Phytophthora x cambivora; assembly: GCA_000443045.1. Taxonomy (NCBI): domain Eukaryota; phylum Oomycota; class Peronosporomycetes; order Peronosporales; family Peronosporaceae; genus Phytophthora; species Phytophthora x cambivora. The sequence goes on along the minus strand of AUVH01089729.1, from coordinate 8,598 downwards.
ACGATCGTCAAACCATCGTCAGGCACGTCGAAAGCAGTGAACAATGCTGCAAACCGCTCACTCTCTCGTGTATCCGCATCCACCGCTACCGATTTCAACAGTCCGTCACAGAAAAATCCACAAGCAACGATCAGGTCTTTCGCCGCTTCGGTTGGAAAGCAGTCGATCCATTGATGCCGTGCAAACAGCTCGAAAGCTACACGTGAGAAATATTGAAGACTATCAGCGTCATTCACTGAATTACGGTCGATCCCCGGACAACGCGCTAACCGAACAGCAACGGAAGCTGCGAAGCAGATGAGCTCGCCTTGTTCTTGTTCGGACTGTCCAGCGGATTGGCGGATGCCAGCATCAAAAACGGACTGAAGCAGATTCTGTGCGCTCCGTGAGGTGAATGACTGGCAATACACCACTTCTTGACGGATGGCGATGGCCACCAACGCAAGGAATGTGGCGTAGGAACTTTGCATTGGCTTAAACTGGGCGCATAGGTAGAGTAGCAAGTCGGAATTCTCCATGAACAAGGTATTCAAGCAGTTTGCAGAATACTCTCCTGCTTCTACAGACGCAATAAGCTCGACGAACGTCTCCAGAAAAGTAAACTGAGTTGAGGTAGGAACGTAGTTGTCACGTGAGATAATTTGCTTCACTTCAACAACGTCGTCGCCTATACAAGGTAACTGGCGCAGGCTTTGAATCAGTCGCAAGATTGGAGAAACACTCGATTTCAGACTGCTGATCGTCGGTTTACTTGGAAACCACGTGCGCAAGGCTCTCAGACACGCAGTATCCATTTTCCGATCGGGCGAGAAGGTCGCGGATGTCGCGAGAACAAACAGAATTTGCTCTGGCAGGTCAATAACTGGATCGCAAAAAATCAAAAAGTCCTTACAGAACTCGGTAACAATGCTCGATAATGCGTCGAACAGCTCAAGACTCAACGCATCCGTTTCCTGCCTTAACAATCGTGACAGAACTCCCCGTGTCGACGGTGACTGAGCCCTGGGATTCTCAGAAATTCGCAGTGTCATGAAGTCACTGTAATGGACGAAGGAGCCAAAACCGGGAACAAGTTCAAACTTGCTCTCAGTTGAGTCACCACCCCCGACTGAGCTGCACGCAGTCACGGTACATCGAATCATGCCGAATGGTTGTTCGGCGAGGAATTCGTGACTGCTCGAACCGCTCCCACTGCGAAAATTGACGCCGTACTCGAATTCTCGAATACAAAGCCCGCTTTTCAGTACAACCTCGAATTTCAAGTGAACTACTAAAGTACTATCCACGGGACTTGATCGACCATTTTCTTCTTGTTGTGTCACGGCAACGTTGATCCTGTGGACATTTTTAAGCAGCGCAGAGTAGCTAGGAAGTGATTGAGTAGTTTTAGTTTTACTTGGTTGCCCCAATCCGACAAAAAGAAAGTGAGCAAGCTGCTGCTGAGCACTCGGTGAGAATCCGAAGACGCTTTGCCGAGCAGAGCGAGGACCCTTGCTTGATGGCGTGGCTAATCTTTGCAAAATAGCTGCTGCGAGAAGCTGCAACGACTCGATTTCTAGCCACGCGCCCAAGCGAGAAAGCAGCGATGTGTTGCGTATCAACAAGTCTTTAATCACGTCCTTTAGTGCGAGCTCTTCGATCAACTGCGCCGCCGCGCTTTGCTCGACCTCGGAAGCCGATCGCTCGACCATCATCATTAAAATCAACATCTGCCGGGAATTCGCGAACACCTCAACAGACGATGTGCGTGGTAAATCCAAAGAGCACAATAGCTGCACCAATTCAAGAGATCGGCTGCGAATTTGACTGCTCGAAACGATGCACGCGTCGTTCTCACTGCCTAGTTTTGCATCTGGCTGACTTTGGGGTCGCCGTTGGCAGAGCGCCAACAGCGACTGCAGAAATATCGCGTGTTCGTTCTCTTCCGCCTCACTATTGTCATTCTTGTAGATTTCCGAGTGAAAGTTGGAGACAATGTATAGCAGGAGCTCCAGTATGTCCGCAACTAATTTCACATGCAAGTCGCTCGGTGCCGACTCGCCCGGTTGAAATTCAACAGGTTGAAAATCACTAAGCAACGACAAGTTCACGGAATAAAAGCGTAACCAGCGCAGCAGGAGCACGAAACACGATGGAAACATACTGGGAGGTGACAAGCGACACAAAACCTGCGTGTCCATGGCTGAGAAATAGTCGAGCCATCGGTAGACCCCTTGGTCGCACAGGTATCGCGTTACGCTCCCAACACTATTATCCAGCGAGTCATTCCAGTCGGGTGCGCAGCGAATCAAAGTGCTCAATGCCGCAGCCGCAGCGCCCGCAACTTCCCAGGATGATGATGCTAGGCACACCACAAGCTGGGGTACTAACTCCATGTCTGTTTCCAAAGATTGAGCAAAATGGTAATCTCCGACGCAAAGATGGACAAGTTGTAAGGTCAACACTGTTGATTGTGTGTGTAGTTCTGTTGGCAACTCATACGGCAGGAAATCATCGGGACGAGTAGTCGTCAGCACTATGGGTCGCAGATAGCGGTTTGCTGAGTCGGTGGCACTTCCAATGCATTGCTGCAGTACCTCGACCAGTACATCCGTCATTGGCCAGCAGTCGGGCGCGTTTCGAGCGTGAACAAGCGTTGAGATGCTCTGCTTTGATCCACAGATTTTAAGGACTAAGGTCAGCACGCAGACAAGGTCAGCGATTGCATTCTCACATTGCAAAAGCATCTCCGATATGACTAATAGCCTGCTTCGACGAGCTATTGAATCGGAGTCGAATTGATTCATCGGATAGAGATAACACACTTTGCAGACAGCGAGCAGAGTTTGCTCATGCATGACAAGAGCACATAGAACTTCCGTAGCATTCCACTTTGGGTCGTTCATGTCCGAGATAGACACAATAGTGCGAATACACAGCTCTGCTAGGATCTCCATGGTCGCGTGATCTTTCGCAAAGAACTGTCCGTGATCGGAAGTGCTGGTTACTCGAATCACAGAGGAGACGAGGCAAAGAAGCTGTTGCAGTCTTTCATCTTCTAACTGGTGCTCATACTCGTGAAGAATGAACTCCTCTAAGAAACGCTTTGACATGATTTCTAATGCGATCGCCCGACTGCAGCACAATTCGGTCAGGAGCGCATACCACAGTGCTCGAAGCTCACGATTTTCAGTCTCCATGTCCTGATTCACAGTCAAGATTTCCCACCATAGCACGTCGATCAAATTGAGTTTACAGGTATCGACCACAAAGCGGCGGAAGTCGCGACTAGATGGGCTCTGTAGCATCTGTTGCAGCATCGTGGATGCGATAAAGCGCGCTTGTGTATCTTGAATGCTGACAAACATCCTCGCCAAAACACGCCAAAAGGGTCGGAAATTTACCACAGTTGTAAGTCGATCCGCTTTAACGTCGGCATCCAACAAGTGTAAAGCCAGCGAGTTTTGAACAAGTGTCTTGAGCTCACTGTCTACGCTGCAGTGGCGGGATGTGCTGGAATCCATCCATAGTGAGAAGAACTGCGCACTGTGTAGCTCAGCAAAGGCTTGGCCTTCCCCAGCACAGTCACTCAGCTTGTCTAAACCGGCGAGTACGAGCATTGAAATACGGCTCAACGGGATTTCGCAGCTCCCAGTTTTGTCCTTAGAACTGCAGATTTCGCTAAGTAGCCGCTTCAAAGAGTCCTGTAAATCGAACAGAAGTTCGCTAGGCATGTTGCTTGCGTCGTAAACGTCCAAGAGGGTCACCAATCCTGTAACAACAGTCACTAAAGATCTCGGACTGTGTTTGACGTTGTCCATCTCAGCCAGGATACAGCGAAATACATTCCAAATGCTGTCGCTTAAATCCGTGACCTCGAAAGCCGGCGACTGAAACAATGAAGGCAACAGCTCCGCGAGCTGCAGTCGACACTCACTCTTCATCACTAAAATGTCGTTGAGCTGACGTAGAAGTTGCTCCGCCAGTTGAGATGTACGATTAGCTGTAATCTCGTATACAAGGAGTGATTTCAATACTTGTGCACGATACTTGCCCAATTGGTGGGTACTGTCCATCAAAACGACACCACCGATATTCAAGTCGCGGCTCATACGCTCACACAATGTGTCGGATTGACACATCTGCGCTATGGCTTTCATCGATAGCGTTGCGATCGATGTATCAAGCTCTGCTGTAGTGCCCTCAACCAATGGTGAGTTGCAGTGTGTCAACTCGGTCAAACGCAACACAACGCGCTTTCCCCGGTCGTCCCAGTCATGCGCCACGCTGGCGAGCAATTCTCTCCTGATCGCCCCTGAGCAGCACAATATCTCCAGCGAGTGTTTCATAGGATTCAAGTGTAAAGAGCACTTTGGATGAAGCAGAACGCCCGAAGTTACTTCCCAAATCTCCTCGACTAGGCCTCGATCAATGCTCAATTTTGATCTTCCCATTATCCGAACGATGTGAAACAGCGTTTGTGGAAGACACGAGCTGACAAGTGTGTCCTGTTTCAAGGATTCCTCTCGAATTTTGCGAAGCCTTTCCATATTAGAAGGTTGGGCGGCGTATGTCGCGTTGGCAACTGAAAACTCGATAACCGAGTTGTACAATTGCAGGCAAAGCTGAGCTATAACTTGAGGAGATTCGGAATACTCTATGGTAGCCAAGACCAGCAGTGCCTCCATCAAGTCCCCTTCACCGTGCTCACGCAGGGCTGCAATCTCATTGCTGGCAGAGATATTTTGGCTCACATACGGGATCAAAGATCCCACTATCGTGCGTTGGAAATCATCGGTGTATGGCTTCAATAGAAGTTTGGTGCAATGCTTCACGATTTGTCCACGTCGAGCAGCAAATTGATACGATCGAATAGTTTGCAACCGAGCGGAGACACCATCAGCTTCTTCTCCAGAGCCCATCAAACTTTTTATCAGTTGAAGCGCGTTGATTTGGGTCCCAATCCACGGCTCCGCGTGCTCACTCACGCTTAAAAATGAAATGGCCTCTTGGAAAATAGTTCCGCACAGTAGCGGATGAAAGAACTCGGCATTGAATAATGCTATCCGCGTTTTCAAATCCCTTAAGAGGAAGAGAATAAACCGTAGACTCTCTCGAATTAGAGCGAAATGCAAAGTTGCATCAAACCCGTCCAGACTTGCATTAGCATCGGTGCTACACCATTTTCGAGAGGACAAGAAGTCGTCCGAAATTCCAGGTGCAATACTGTGCCATGCCGCTGGTTTCAATCTTCGATCATACACGTCCAGCACGGCCATTACAAGATCCACAAGTTGCGTCGGTGACTGCACGAATGCAGTTACGAGGCCTCCATCGAATGCCAGTTCTGCCAGCAAACTGGTTACGCAGCATTTTGTCAGCTTTAAAGACGTTGGGGACTTCAATATATTGCTGGATAAAGGAAATAGTTCGTGCCATTCGTCGTGAACTGAGTCAGCCAAAAGTGTGGCAAAGTGGCCTCGAAGTTTCACAGTTAGCAGAAGGAAGCGTATCGCGAAGCATTTGAAGGTGTCTTCTGTTGCTTCCACTGAGCTGCAGGCTTTTATGAGGCCTGCGACGCTAATATGCGGCAAAAATGTTTTGATCATACTCATATAATGCTGGTTGGTCTGCCAGCGATTCATTCGAGTATCTTCACTCCACTGTTCCCCAACAACGCAAAGGAAATGCATCCATGGTGTTGCTTGAGCCAAGTCAAATGGCCGCGATTCATTGCGTAACTCAGCAAAAATGTATGTCAGCACTGTTGCAAACCCAGGGTGAAGATTCACGACTTCGGAAATTGAATCATGCTCACTCAGTTTGATCATTGCTGCGAAAGTAGCACCTTTCAAACGAGCAGCAGTTCCAAGTAGTCGATCATGTTTGATGGCGCGACTAGATTTCAAAGCACGAACTGGAGGGCTATCAGACGCCTCGAATACCATCCAGTGATACAACCAGGCAACGAATGAATGCTTCTTTTGACTGTTGCTGAAGTACGTTGTCCACACTAGCTCGACAAAGTGTCGACATGAAAGTAGTTCGTTGATGAGTGTCGTATATCTTCCTAGTAGCATCATCAGGGCCAAATCATCGTTAGTGTTGGAAACTTCCTTAGAAACGCTCTCATAGCCAGCTAAAAGGATGACCACGCCACTTTCGTCGTGGAATGGATCGTTATAGTGTCGATAATCCCTAGCAAGTCCACGAAGCAGCATGTTGATCACAGATTGTAAAGCAGCCACCGATTCAGTGCTGAGGGCTTGTACCGATGAAGTGAGAAATTCGACAGCCCGAACAGCTATAGATACGACATCTTGTGCTTTGAATTCAACCTGGTCAGCAGCAGAGACGATCGAATCAATGCACAAAAACACTCCTTCGATCGCCGAGTGTGCTACTTCATCATTGCCCGCCAAGCTGTTTCCAAGTTCGCTCAGCGATTTGGTGACTGTACTGCCGAGACTTCGCGGCTGCTCCTCGGAAGTAAATGTTAAAGTTGTTGCTATGTTGCAATGTGACGGCACGTCGATGCATAGGCTTCCAATACATCGCAGCAGGACAGGGATCTACAGAAAAATACAAGCGTGAGCATCCGTAGCGTGCTATGAAAGCTACAATTTCAAATGCGATAAAATCTTACCACTTCTTTTTCTGATGAATTACGTAGCCGCAAAATAAGATTCGACAACATTCCAAAACGGTTTTCAATTGAACAGCGAAACTCCAGATCACGTTCCTCACAAATCCCACTCATGCACAAAAGGTATAAAAATCTGCAATAGACTTCAACGTCTTTGGTATCACCTGCTTCGAAACATTCATCAATTGCTGAAGCCACATGCCCCAGCACCCCATTAAATTTCTCGGAAGACGTGACTACCCGCTCCCAAATTTCTTCGCGAAGCAGATCATCCGAACAAAATGCATCAAATAACTTGAGCACACTAGCAATATTTCCATGGCGTGCTCGTGCTAGCACTTGAGCTATCGCTACGTGTAGGCCGAGATTATATCCACATTGCATCAGATAATCGAGCCGATACGGAATGGCCCTACTCAGATGGTACCCAACAACTTCAGTGGTGCCTTTGTCATCTGACTGCAGCAAGGCCAGGCAGCTCTTCAGATAGCTTGAGGGCCAAATTTCCTCCAGGTTTGGCCAAAAATCGCGTAGATAGCTCGCAAGTTGAGTTTGTATGAGAAAGAATTTCTCCAAAATGGCGGGATATTCCTGCCATAGTCGAACTTTAAACCGATTCAAAATACTAACAACCGGACGCAAAAGACTCGTAGAGGTATCTTTTGTTTGGCCAGGGGGGTGGCCATTCTCTGATGTCGGCAGCCTTGCACAGAATCGCTTTGTATAGGCCTCGTTCGCGGTCATTGCAGCAACCACTGTCAGCGCATCCAGTACGACCTCACACGGCAGCGCTCCCAACGCTACATCGACGATAACCTCTATCGCCCACTCGTCGTTGAGCAAACTGTCAATAAAAGCATCTGCACTAATGAGTCGAACAATCAGAGAGATAGCTGATCTCTGTAGACGGCGTTTTCCTGACTTAAGGACTGGCATGGTGCTTATCCCCATCAAAACCGAGATGGCCTCGATGTCACTAGCTCCGTATGCTTCACGTAGACGATCATTTACAAGCTTCAAAACAGGTTTCGGAAGCTCGGACTCCAATACTTCCATTGATATGACCACCCCAAGTAATCCACACGCGCGCACTGTCGTACAACACTCCACGCCGACTGGCGAAGATGCGTGTTGTATCCAAGGTGGAAATCCAAGTAGCCCTCCTCTCAACACCGTGCCTTGTAATATTTCTTGGGCTCCTGGAATGTGCATTTCAAACTCAACACTTTCGTTATAGACTAGGAGCAAAGGCAACTTTTGCACGGATGAAGAATTCTCGATCTCAATTTCAACAGGACTTCTCATACGGAATGCCAAATTTGCAAGTAGGTCGCGTTGAATACCCTCAAACAACGGGTTTTCCTCTAGTAGTAACATTAGGTCCGACAATTGTTGAGATCTCATTTGCTCGAACAGAATACGTTCGGAGACTCGCTTTGTATACGCGACACGGCGAACAATTTCGGCTCGGTCTTCCACGAGAAGTCTACCCAACCGCATCACAATCCCATTCCGCGCACGTGCAGACCCTCGATACATTTTTGAGTCGTCCGTGTACATCTTAAGTAAGTTGTCGATTTTCAGTGCAATACGCTTCCGTGTAGCCACAGAAGTGTGACTTATATACGAATCTTTGTCGATCGAATACAGCGAAACATTTGACTTATCACGGTGCACTCCGAGCGAATTTACAAAGCGTTTTTGAATACGTTTCATAGCAGATGCGAATGAAGACACCGCTGAATTGTTTGGCTTGAACATCCACTCTGGGATTGCACTGAAGTGGCAATCCTTCACCAAAATAAGCCAACGACTTTGAGAATACTCGTTGCAGCGATCGAACCCGAGGGACAGTTTAACCAGCTCTGTTGTACTTAGTCCCGTAAAGAAGGGGACGAAGATAAGGTGCGCAAGAACCACAACACTATCTTGGAGCATTGGCGGAGATAGTTGGTGCTTCACTACGATCGTTT